>CM059430.1:68010285-68248989 GCA_030390025.1 Squalus acanthias
TACTACAGTTCTCACGATTACAGCTGTCTAAGATAGAAACTAGAACTTAGTTCTCATTTACAAAGGATGCCCAGACGGTTTATAACAAGGTACCATTGGAATCCAGTCTTTAATTCAAGTGGTCGGAGAAACTTCAATCCAGGCTGTGGATGTATTGTAATCTGGTCCTCCCTTCATGTAAAAATCTAGCTTCCCTTCTCCATTTCCAGGAATGCCTCCATTTCAGCAGGTGGTTCAATAAGGAAAAGAAAGACTTGCATTTATATAGCGCCTTTCACGACCTCAGGACGTCCCAAAGCGCTTTACAGCCAAAGAAGTACTTTTTGAAGTGTAGTCACTGTTGTAATGTAGGAAAGGCAGCAGCCAATTAGCACACAGCAAGCTCCCACAAATAGCAATGTGATAATGACCAGATAATCTGTTTTAGTGATGTTGATTGAGGGATAAATATTGGCTGGTTCACGGGCATAATTCCCCTGCTCTTCGACGAAATAATGTCATGGGATCTTTTGCGTCCACCTGCGATGCTTTGTAAAAATAAAGCATACAGGAAACAAAGCTGATTCACATTTTCTTTGTAATCATCGAAAACCACAATGTGGACGTTTATTCTAAAGAACTTCATGCAGTTAATATTTATTGTATAAACATATGCGAAAATTCAGTTCTCTCTTGTCAAAATATGATTTCGTAACAGACCTTCGTTTCAATTGGTTTCGCTCATGGTATAAAATGTGTTTGCAATTGGTAGGTCAAATAAATGTATTAAAACCTATTCTGCTCCGTCGAAAACACCGAATAACTGTGAAAATCATAACCTGATTTTAAGTGAAACGTTAATAAATATTCGAAGCAGAAGAAGATAAGCGGTTACAGGAGGCGAAAGGATGATGGATATGTTTCGGGTTTGCTCTATCATTAAGCCAGCAATGGACCAAATACAGTCCTTTTGTGGTAGAAGCGTCTCTTTAGTCCACTTCCGTTTCTGCAACTATGGGGTTGAACTGCACTGCTTGGATCAGAATAGTAACATCGTGACATTAACGCTCTCTTCCCTTTAATTCACAGAAACAATAAAGATATGTTTGGGATGCAACAATAATATTTTATAAAGTCACTTCCATTGATACAAAATAAGAACACAGTGTCCTGAATTTCTTTCTCCTTTCCATATTTTCGCTGTTTTTAATTTCAGACTCATCAAACAACTCGTTCTTTTCCAGGGTTTCATAACCAGGTAATTGCTTACTGTTAAAAAAGCAAAATACTGCGGATACGGGAAATCTGAAATAAAAGCAGAAAATGTTGGAAATACTCAGCAGGTCAGGTAGCATCTGCGGAGAAAAACAGATTTGGCCGCAATTTTGCCTGAGCTCAGGAAACCCGCTGTCAACCCGCCTCCAATCAATCTTCCCAACTGTTGGGTCCCCGTTTTGCGCATGGACCCGACACAAAGCAGCGGGAAGAGGATTATAGACACTTACCTGCCTGTTAACAGGTACTTGATACTTGTTAACAGGCTCTTTTTCAAGTTTGCCGCTTCTGCTTCGGGCTTCCTGATGTCCGGACACCACGCCAGGTAAATGTGGCGTGATGTGAGTCTGCTGTAAAGTGTCTGCATTGATGACAGCTGCAGAAGTGGTGTGAAGGATTTAGTGGTGCACTGGTGAGTTTCAGAGGTAATACAATGTTGGGTAAATCATTTTTAAAGCATTTACACTTTTCTTTAGGTAACAAGTTTTGAATTGGATGTCCAGTCCCACCTCATTGGGATAACCACTCTCACCAGTGACAGATCACTTCTATAACCTCACATGCAGCTGCCATCTGTTGTAGCCTAAGGAGGGAGTCACTGGAAGGCCTTAGTGCAAGAGCTCACCTTTGTACAGTGATTGTCAGTGTTTGCAGCAGCTCAATGCTGTCATACAATGAGATATCAGCAGTCAAACAAAATTGTGTGTGGTCCCTTTAAGAAAACCGACAGATGACGCATAATCAAATGACGTCATCTGACTGGATTACTCTTAATTGGTTGGCAAGCCCGCAGGCCAATTAACGTAAAATCAGGTCTGTGGGCCGGATGCTGCTGAGGGCGGGACTGGAACCCGGAAACCAGCTGACCCGCTCCCAAGCGGCTGTTTCAGGTCGATTAGCTTTCGTCAGAACGGGAAAAAGTTAGCGATTTAAGCTTTTATGCAAGTGGCAGTGAAAGGGGGGAGGGGAGGAAAGAAAAAAACGCAACGTCGGTGAGAGATTGGAAGGTAGGAGTGATTAAATGACAAAAAGGATGATGGTGCAAGGCAAAAAGGGTGTTGCTGAGAAAAGTAAAAAAGCAAAAGCTGGGTCCAGAGGAGGTGTAAATTACAGCAGCAGAACCATTACCTGCACCTGTTGTCTGAAAAAATTGGAGTAGTGGTATGACCTGCATTCGCGGAACTCAATATTGAGGGCTGTAAATTGTCTAATGGAAGAATGGGGTGCTGGTTCTCGAGTTTCCGTTGAGCTTCATTGGAACAGTGTAGGAGGCAGAGGACGGACGTCAAAGTGGGAGTGGGATGGAGAATTAAAATGTAAATACTTCATGTTACCCCCGCAACGCCCTGGACCACTCTTCAATTATGCCCTACACCCAATCCTCTTCCCACTGCACTTACCCGTGCAAGCGCTAGAGTTGCAGCCCCTGCCCATTCATCTCCTACACACCATCCAAGGCCCCAACACTCCTTCCTGGTGAAATAGCAATTTACTTGTACTTCTCTCAATTTAGTATACTGTATTCGCTGCAAACAATGTGGACTCCTCTACAATTGTAAAATACTGCGGATGCTGCAAATGTGAAATATCAACAGAAAATGCTGGAAACACTCGGCAAGTTAGGCAGCATCGGTGGAGAGAGCCGATGCTGCCTCACCGGCTGAGTATTTCCAGCATTTTCTGTTGTGGTCTCCACGAAATTGAGAGACCAAATGCAGATTGGGTGATCTCTTTGTTGAACACCTCCATTCAGCCCACAAGCATGCCCTGAATTTCGGGCCGCTTGCCATTTTAATTCTCCATCCCACTCCCACTATGTTCTCTCTGCTCTCGGCCTCCTATGCGTTTCAAATAAAACTCAACAGAAGCTCGAGGAACAGCAGCTCATCTTTCGATTAGACACTTTACAACTTTCTGGGCTCAACATCGAGTTCAACAATTTCAGATCATAACCACTGCTCCCATTTCTTTTCAGACTGCAGTTGCTGGTAATAATTCTTTTGTTGCCATTTACAGCTCCTCTAGACACATCTTTTGCTTCTTTACTTGTCCCATTACCAACCGATTTTGTCTTGCACCGTCATCCCTTTTTTCATATAATCACTCCTGCCTTCCATCCTATCACGGGACTACACTTCTATGCTTTCCTCTCCTACCCCTTTCCCTGCCTCTGTACTTGCTTAAAACTTGTTACAGCTGTTAGATTTTCCAGTTCTGACGAATGGTCACCGACCTGAACCGTTGACTCTGTTTCTCTCTCCGCAGATGCTGCCTGACCTGCTGAGTATTTCCAGCATTTGCTGCAATTACTTATCGTTCTGTCTTTCCTTCCTCCAATTATCGTAAGGATTTGAAAAACATGTCATTATCTAATCACTGTACCCGATGTGTCTTGTTTTCTCTCTCAGTCATTTTATCTTTGCTGTTGTATTGCTCTGTGGCCAGTGGTTGGTTTCCTCAGTTTGAGTTTGTTTTACATTTGTTTAAAGCTGTTCGTACAGAATTCGAAGTCCAGACAGTCCATCTTATTGCTATTGACGCCAAAAAAATCTCAGAAAGTTCTATTTGATAACTCAATTGACCCGGCCAACAATATCATTCAGAATAAATTACCTTATATTTTATTAAAGGAAATTTCCAAAAGACGAGCATTTATTTCCCATCCCTCGTTGCCCTTGAGAAGGTGGTGGTGACCCGCCTTTTTGAACCGCTGCAGTCTGTGTGGGGAAGGTACTCCCACAGTGCTGTTAGGTAGCGAGTTCCTGGATTTTGACCCAGCGACGATGAAGGATCAGCGATATACTTCTAAGCCAGGATGATGTGCGACTTCGAAGGGAACATGGAGGTGGTGGTGTTCCCATGCGACTGCTGCACTTGTCCTTCTAGGTGGAAGAGGTTGTGAGATTGACAGTTGCTGCCGAATAAGCCTTTGCGAGTTGCTGCAGTGCATCTTGTAGATGGTACAAACTGCAGACACGGTACGCCGGTGGTGGAGGGAGTGAATGTTTAAAGTGGTGGATGGGCTATCAATCAAGCGGGCTGCGTTGTCTTGGATGGTGTCGAGCTTCATGAGTGTTGTTGAAGCTGCTCTCATCCAGGAAAGTAGAGAGTATACCATCACACTCGTTACTTGTGCCTTGTAGATGGTGGAAAGGCTTTGGGGAGTCAGGAGGTGAGACACTCGCCACAGAATGCCTAGCCTCTGACCTGCTCTTGTTGCCTCAGTATTTATGTGGTTGGTCCATTTAAGTTTCTGGTTATTGGTGACCCCAGGATGTTGTTAGTGATGGATTCATTGACGGTAATGCCGTTGAATGTGAAGGGGCGGTGGTTAGACTATCGCTTGTTGGAGATAGTCATTGCCTGGCACTTGTGTGCCGTGAATGTTACCTGCCACTTATCAGCCCAAGCCTGAACGTTGTCCAGATCATGTTGCATGCGGGCATGGACTGCTTTATTTTCTGGAAGTGTTGTGAATGGTGCTGAACGCTGTGCAGTCATCAGCGAACATCCCCATTTCTGACCTTATGTTATAAGGAAGATCATTGATGAAGCAGCTGAAGATGGTTGGGCCTAGGACACTGCCCTGATGAACTCCTGCAACGATGTCCTGGGGCTGTGATGATTGACCTTCAACCATCACAACCATCTTCCTTTGTGCTAGGTATGACTCCAGCCAGTGGGGAGTTTCCCCACCGATTCCCATGGACTTCAGTTTTACTAGGGCTCCTTGATGCCACACTCGGTCAAATGCTGTCTTGATGTCAAGGGCAGTAACTCTCACCTCATCTCTGGAATTCAGCTCCTTTGTTCATGGTTGGACCAAGGCTGTAATGAGGTCGGGAGCTGAGTGGTCTTGTCAGAACGAAAACTGGGCAACAGGGAGCAGGTTATTGGTAAGTAAGTGCTGCCTGTTCTGAATCTATCCCATTTAGCACAGCACGATTGAGAGTGTCCTCAGTGTGAAGACGGGACATCGTCTCCACAATGACTGTGTGGTGGTCACTGCTACCAATGCTGTCATGGACAGATGCATTTGCGACCGGTAGATTGGTGAGGATGAGGTCAAGTAGGTTTTTCCCTCGTGTTGGTTCTCACACCACCTGTCGCAGGCCCAACCTGGCAGTTATGTCCTTCAGGACTCGACCAGCTCGGTCAGTAGTGGTGCTACCGAGTTACTCTTGGTGATGGACATTGAAGTCCCCCACCCAGAGTACATTCTGTGCCCTTGCTACTCTCAGTGATTCTTCCAAGTGGTGTTACAGAATTCTAACGGCCTAATCTAAACCCCATGTTAGCCATTATCACATAGAATACATTCTCATAATACAAACATATTAATACTAACTTATGTAATGTTAAACTATTTTCATTATTTCTCGCAGATGTTCTAAACTTTCTACCGAACCACCTCTAATATACATCGCTGGTTTCTGCACTTTCAACTTTACTGTAGCCCTCTATGCAAATTACCCTGTAATACATTTTACTGATGCGAATTTTTTAACCTGTTGTATTATACATTATCCTATATAAATCAAATGTTGTTCTTACGTTGAACTGACCGAGAGAGTGCGAAAAATTTGTTGCCGTTGATTCTCCTGTTGCTCCGAGCAATTACCTGTTGAATTCTTCAGCGTATACAACCTAAATGCAGTTGGGTAAATCAAATGTTTTTACATTAAGGAAAAGGTGTTAATTCTGAAAACTGTGTGTGGATGTGCGCGCGTGGTGGGGGTTTCTTTGGTTGCTATTTCTTGTGGACGCGAACATGTTTTCGCCGGAAATGCCTTCCAGCTTAAAAGTATTTTACTTTTAATTAGTGTTTAATTCACTGCCTCTTCTCTTCTAGGAATGCCCACCTTGAAGAACTTCTGCTCTTCTCTCCGACGGGATTTCCGTTTGTCCCTGTTACCTTGTTAATCTCTCCGCTGAGAGCAAAAACGGGCCCAAGATTACCACCCATCTGACACCGCGCATATTTTATCATTATATTGTAGAATGCAATCGTAGTCAGTACTTTTACAATCATTTATGAATTTTCAATCAGCAAAGCAATTATATAGGAAAACGTGAACTTTTTGATAATTGTTCATGTTAACTCTATATCCGTTGCAGAATTTTACAGCGTGCAATTTTTAGCATTCTGAGCATGCATACTTTGCAGAATTTCCTTACATACTGCCTGTGCATCAAAAGGGATTGAAGAGTAGAGAGTATTTCCCTTCAATTCTGATAGTTTGACAATTGCTTTGCTTTTTCCAAAAGACTTTGAAATAAATTGGTTATTGAATTCTCAAATGAAAGTGATGCTGTTCTCTGTTGTGAACTGCTTAGACAACGCCTGTGAGAGACAGACCCAGTGATTAGCAACATTGTGAATGTGGTTTGCTCAACCAAAATTTTACTCTTCTTAAAATATTCCATTAAATTCAGTGAGCGTGATCTGCCATTACTTCGGCAATAGACTGGAATGTTTTTTTTAGAGAAACAGAGCAAATGGCTGAAAAAACTGGGGCAATCGCTGTGGAATTTCATGGCCTGTAAGCTGGTAGATAAACAAAAGGACAAACGTTTCATGCTTGTGTTTCGGGCATAGGCTGAGAGCGAATATTGTGAAATTTTGCACCTCCGCTCCATTGATTGTAAGAAGCAGAGAAGTTATATTTATATGCTTCAGACTCTTGTATCTCCATCTTTGTGTATGTCCTGTCCCACTGGCAAGAAGCACCCACCAGAGGTGGCGGCACAGCGGTAAACAGTCGACAGAGAGCGGCCATGGAAGTCATCAACATTGACTACGGACTCCATGAATTCTCATGGCATCAGGTCAAACGTGGGGACGGAAACCACCTGCTGATTAACACTTACTGCCGTCCCTCAACTAATGAGTCAGTGCCACATTGAACACCACTTCGAAGAAGCACTGAGGGCAGCAAGGGTACAAATGTACTCTCGGTAGGAGACTTCAATATCCATCAAAATGTTGGAAATTGTCGTTGACAGTGCTATCAAACGGCACTTACTCAAGAATAACTTGCTCACCGATGCTCATGTTGGGTTCCGCCAGGATCACTTGGCTCCAGACCACATAACAGCCTTTGTACTAACATGGACAAAAGAGCTGAATTCAGAGGTGAGGTGAGAGTGACTGCCCTTGACATCAAGGGAGAATTTAACCGAGTGTGGCATCAAGGAGCCCTAGTAAAATTGAAGTCAATGGGAATAAGGGGGAAAAGTTCTCAATTGGCTGGAGTCATACCTAGCACAAAGAAAAATGTTTGTGGTTGTTGGAGGTCAATCCTCTTAGCCACAGGAGTACCGCAAGGTAGTGGCCTACGCCCAGTCATCTTCAGCTACTTCATTGATGAGCTTCCCTCCATCATAAGGTCAGAAGTGGGATATCTATGGATGATTGCACAGTGTTTATTTCCATTCACAAATCCTAAGATAATGAGGCAGTCTTTGCCCTCATGCAGCAAGTCCTAGGCAACATTCAGGCTTGGGCTGGCAAGTGGCAAATAACATAGAAACATAGAAACATAGAAGATAGGAGCAGGAGTAGGCCATTCGGCCCATCGAGCCTGCTCCGCCATTCAATGAGATCATGGCTGATCATCCAAACTCAGTACCCTGTCCCTGCCTTCTCCCCATATCCCTTGATACCTTTAGCCTTAAGAAATATATCTAACTCCTTCTTGAATATATTTACTGACTTGGCCTCAACTGCCTTCTGTGGTAGAGAATTCCACAGGTTCACCACTGTCTGGGTGAAGAAATTCCTCCTCATCTCTGTCCTAAATGGCTTACCCCTTATCTTTAGACCTTGAGCTCTTGTTCTGGACTCACCCGCCATCGGGAACATCCTTCCTGCATCCAGTCTGTCTAGCCCTGTTTGCACCACAAACGTTGTGGGCATTGACCATTTCCAACAAGAAAGAGTCTAACCACCTCCCGTTGACATTCAACGGCATTACCATCGTCGAATTCCTGTCATTCAACATCATGGGGAGCACCAATGGCCAGAAACGTAACTGGACCAGCCACATAAATACTGTGGGTACAAGAGGAGGTCCAAGGCTGGGTATTCTGCGGCGAGCGAGACACCTCCTGATTCTCCAAAGATTTTCCACCATCTACAAGGCACAAGTCAGGAGTCTAATGGAAAACTCATCACTTGCCTGGATAAGTGCAGCTCCAACAACATTCCAGAAGCTCAACACCATCCAGGAAAAAGCAGCCCACTTGATAGGCACCCCATTCACCACCTTAAAATTTCACAACCTCCACTTGCAGTGCACCGTGGCTGTAGTGTGTACCATCTACAAAATGCACTGCCAAGGTTTCTTCCACAGCACATCCCACATCTGCAAACCCTACCACCTAGAAGGACAGGGGCTGCAAGCGCAGGGGAACAACATGACCTGCAAGTTTCCCTCCAATTCACACACCATCCTGACTTGGAAATATATCGCCGCTCTTTCATCGTCGCTGAGTCAAAATCCTGGAACTACATACCGACCAGCACTGTGGGGGTACCTTCACCATATGGACTGTAGCGGTTCATAATGGCAGCTTACCAACACATTCTCAAGGTAAATTAGGAATGGGCAATAAATGCTGGCCTTGCCAGAAACGCCCACATCCCGTGAATGCTGCAGTTAAAATGCTAATGGGATTAAATTCTTCTTGTGCAGTAGTGGGAAAACATGTATCCGCGAAACGACTGCCCGTTTTGCAATCTGCCGATTTACCACTTCAGTTACTTCAAGGAAAAACTAATCGGATGGAGTGCAAAACGGAATGTCTGTTCACTATCGCCCATTTTGCCCTAACGCACAAGACAAATTTCTACACCAATATGACACTGGGGTAGATTTTGAATTTCTGCGATAAGGAAAATCTGACAGTGAGGCCGAGATTTTCCGGGGGTCAGAGGGCGCGATCAGCGGGGGGGTCGTGTGGGAAAGTGTTTTTTTCCCCCCAGCGGATCAGAACCCTGCTGTGAACCCGTCGCCACATGCCTTTCCCTATGCCGGGTCTGTCAGCGCTGATAAGACCTGACGCGTAGCTGTGGGGCACCCAATTCAAGTCATTGGCCCAGAAATTGATCTCGCTCTGTTCCCGCGGGGGTAAGGAGCAGGCGCGATCTCTCACTCCGCGTTGGCTTTTTCAGATCCAGCTCGCTCGAACTTGATGTTCCAGACATCAGCTGGGCAGTGCTTGCGTATCCCACCGGCGTAGTGAATTCGTGCGCGCTGTGGGATCACGTGACTCAGTTAGAGCCAATGGCAGCAAACCATCTTCCATTCATAAGTTTCACATACGTGCTGTGAAAGCTATGAATCTTACACCCCCGCAAAATAACAGCTAAACCTCAATTAAATTTTTAAAAAACCATCACATTAATAAAATAAGTATAGTTAAATAAATTAACCATTTTAAATAAAAAATTAAATTTTTGAAAAAATTTAAAATCTTTTAAAAAGTTATAAAAATAAACTTACCTGTCTTTAAAGTCTCTAAAAAAGATATACCTGTTAAAAAAAATTCCAAAAAATACTTAATTCACTACTTACCTTGTTAAAAGTGGGTCTTACTCCTCCTTTTTCCATTTCTAAAATCTTCCGTCCTTACCTGCGCGTCCAAAGCACTAAGTGCACAGCGTGCGCGCAGCCTGTAGCGCGCACGCGATGCACTGAGGAACCGCCCCCTTTTCCAAAGACCAAGTGCCGGTTTTCAGCGCATGCGCAGGGCATGCAGAAAACCGGCAATTGGAGAGAGAATACGCGAGAGTATGCAGTGCGTGCTCTCGCGCAGCGGGATCAATTTTTGGCCCACTATGACCTTATTTAGAAATCATTAATAATAAATTTGAGCTCAACTTTTGATTTTACGTGCTCGCCCACGGGGTCCACATTGGTCGTTGAACACGTCTGTCAAGCTGAGGCGGGAGTTCAGTGGCCATTGTATCAGCTGTTGAGTTGTCAGCTTCAAATGCACAGTACAAGCTCCCACCTTACAGAGATATCTTCCGTAGCTACAAGCACTTCCTCATTGCATTTTCACAACAGAATCATCATGCTGCAAGTGTTTACACAAGTTTCCATCCAGTCTGACATCATTACCTCTCTCACCATTGAGAGATCGCTTCTCTCATCTCTACTTCACATGCCATCTATTCCATCAGCATGGGTGTCCTTTATACTCACTCACCTTGGTCCTCAGAATCATACCACGATCAGCCCCGACACCAGCATCACCAGGCACACCAGCAGCACCAACAAAATCACCACCAACATTCTCCGAAAGCACCTGATGCGGCACAGGACACAGGGCATCCGCACACAACGACATTCATGAACAGGAGGCCAGGGATGGCCTCACCATGGCCAGATTTACTTCACTGGATGCTATACATCCTGGCTGTCACATGATGTGCCAGGTTGCCACCACCCCACACCAACACCATAAAGCATCACTACAATGCCCAAGACATTTCTTTCACATTCATCACCATTGCGGGTGGTACCGTTATGTATCATCATTCACTCTAACTCACTAAGCCACTTCCAAAGGTGCACACAGATCTGTCCAAAAACAAAAAGTGTTGAAAATAAAGATTTCAATGTTTGTGTGTTGTTAGTTGGCATGATTGTACTAGGATGAGTATGAGTGTGAGTGGTGGCTTGTGAGATGGAGATGTGATAATATGAATAGAGAGGGATGGGTGGAGGTGCAAGGTAAGTTGGTGTGAGAAGGATGTGCAGAAGTAGTGTAGGGAAGGCAGAGTGATGCGGATGTGATGAGTAGCACTGCAGGATGAGGTTGAGTGTGGCTTTGTCGTAACGTTTCTTGATCTGATCTACTGAGAGTATTGAAACATTTGTGGCACTGCACCCAGATCCTCCTGACCACATCCCTGCTTGTGCCTTCCACTGCTATGTACAACCAGGCTGTGTTGATCTCCTGGGGAGGTCTCTTCTGCCGATTTGAAGGGAAAAAGACCTCCCTGCGTGCTGTGACTTCCTCCATAAGCATATGCAGGAAGTCATGGGAGAGCATAGGTGCCTTTGTGCTATCATTGTCAGTTTTTGCAGCGCCTCACTGCTATAGAACACTGACAGCACCAATGCCAACTTAAAGTTGGCCATGGTCCCTTTAAGTGACGCGTCATCAAATTACGTCACGAGACCCGCTTCCGACAGTTAGACAGGAAACAAACCCCATCAAGGGAAATTTATTTTACACCGCCTGCTGCAGCCAGCAGCGGGGCTGGGACCCACCACCGAGGTCGCCCGTCACGGACCCGCCGAGATCAGCAAAATCCCGGCCAGAGTATAATCGGTTTGCCAGCCAACACCACCACCCATTCTGCGCCCCCACTAAGGTTGAATTTCACTCCCTCTATTGCTGGCAGATCAAAGTGACTGCAACAGCAGATCGCAGACCACAGACTAAATCCAGTTTTCTGTGGTTCTCGTCCAAAAGGGCAAATTGAGAAATTATTAGGGAGGAAATGAATATTATTAGATCTAAAATAGCGCTCCACTTGGCTGTTGTATCTGGGGATAAGGTTAAATCTATTTTAACCACTTCAGATTTGTTTTATATGTATGTTTGGTGGTATCATGATGCCAATAAACAAAACAATTCGAATATGATTTTGGAGCTATAAATGCGTCCTCCAGACTCAAAGCAAACTCGGAACTGATTGTCTAGTATTCCGATTGGTGGATTTTGAATCCGCAGTTTTACTCTGAATTTAAATGTGATAAGGTGAACAGAATATTTTTTCGAACTCTCTGGGTTGGATGACTATAGGCATTTCCAAGAAGGCTCATAATTGCAATTTCTTCATCTACTAGTAATCATAGAAACATAGGTGCAGAAATTCCGATCCCTACGGGTGTGTACGCGCTGTGAACTCAGCCGTAGGGACATCGGAAATGCCGGTTTCAGGCATGCACTGCGCATGCGCTGGAAGCCGGTTTTTCCGATCTGTCAAGAAAGCGCTTGACAGATCCTCCGGCTGCCCGGGAGAAGGGCCTCTGCGGGCGGTGAGTTCCGCTTTTTGGAGACCCTCCACCTGCAGAAAACACTTACAATTCTTGCGCCTGTGAAAAGCAGGCGTAAGGCCTGCTTTTACCAGGATAAGAGTTGAAAAAAGTAAAAAAAACATTTTCCCACTGATTTATCATTTAACAATACTTTAAAGAATGATAAGTTCATTTTTAGCCCCGTTGAAAACTATAGTTATCTTATTCAAAAAATAAAATTTTGATTAAATAACTTTATTTATTGTAAAATACAGTCATTTTAAAAATGTGATATTTTTTTTTATTTATTTAAAGTTTTACTATGTTTTGGGGATGATCTCTATTCATATATTTGACAGGTCTTCCTCTCAAATGCAGGAAGGGAGATTCCCTTCTCTGATTGTCTCCCCATAGCCCACGTGATCCCAGGGACGCTGCGAACTACCTGCGCCTCTGGGATACGTGGGCCCTGCAGACCGGCAGTTAGGGAGGCCCAGCAGCGGAACTCTGCGCCTCCCGGGAGCTCTCCGGTCTTGGCGCAGATTTTTCCAGATCGCAGTCCTCCGACGGGGGAGCCCTGCGATCGGAATATCTGGGCTACAGAATCTTACAGCAAAGGAGAAGGCCATTCTGTCCGATGGTCCTGTGCCGGCTCTTTAAAAGAGCTGACCAACTTAGACCCGCACCCCAGCTTTTTCCTGATCATCCTGCAAATTAGTCCTCTTCAAGTACATCTCCAATTGTCTTTTGAAAGTTCTTATTTGAATCTGCTTCCACCACTCCTTCAAGTAGTGCATTCAGGATTTTAACAAACTATGTATCAAAAGAATTCTCCCAATTTCCCTTCTTGTTCTTTTGCCAATTATTTTGCCATAAATCTGTGTGCTCTGGCTAGCGATTTAATTGTTTCAATTGGAGAATATGTAATTGGGGTAAGGATTAATTTCATAACCCGATAACGGAATATAAAATAATCAGATATAGCAGCGTGAAATGTCTGTGCGTTCGACTTATCACGTAATCTAATAAAACTTAGGGAAACAGCGAAGGTTTTGGCCGTGTGGTTTTTGCAGTAATGAAACATGTTCGGAAATAGTGACACGAACGTATTACGTTCTCCAGCTAAATGAAGAATGTGGCTCATCAATTCAGCTCCACACTGCAGCAGTTCAAGTGTTAAGTTTAGCTCTGCTCATTGCAACATCCTGCGAAAGCGAAAGCGCCGCATACGCGTAATGTTCACATTCAACCGCAACTAACATATTTGCCCTGTAACATTTCTTAACATGTAGAATATGCAATGGCTTCTCCAGAAGACGCTATATCTGATGCATGCTTTATATTTATCGACATCATACAAAATTTAGAACAAACATTAGGCGTGTTCTTCTAAATACTGGCGCTCTATTTTTTCGCCTACACTTCTACTACTGTGAAATTGGTCAGATCCATTCCACTAAGTTCTTCCATGGACAACACTGTTCCGCTGATCATACGGGATCTCGAAATGTAATTTCTGGCCAGTTAGTTAAAACGTAAACATAACTTAGCTAAAGTGACGCATTTTGAAATTCAGTTTCCCCATTATTGTAACTTTTTTAAGAGGGGTGCTGCTTATTAAAGTTATCCCTATTTCCAGTGTGTTGCACCTTCGAGCTTCAGGTGGAAGGCGATCATGGAGGAGATTTTGTGTAGTTCTTCGCCTTTAGTGACATTATGACGTCGCCCTCTAACCACCTCAGAACAGGAGGCTGGGGAAAGAACAGAATTCCCATTGTAACTATGGTTGGAACGCGCTACAAGTGTTGTGAATTGGACAACATTTTGACGTGAGGAAGACGACGGGATGGGTCCAGGGTTACGATACGTTAAGAGTGATTTATCTGGAACATAACTATGGAGGTACTTCCAGATAAGTCGTCTGCTCACAGGCTGCCAGCATTCAACGGTTCAACATCAAAACAAAGGTAGAATAGAAGGCAACAGTTAGTGTACAAGTATTCCCTTTTCTAACATTATAGGAACAAGGCACGGGTTCTCCGTTAGGAACATGTTGCCTGTGATTATGTTCATATATACTTACACAAGTATTTATTTATTTACTCTGCATCTATTATTAAATAAGAAAAAAACGCAGAGCAACGGACTTAGAGCAGGGTAGTGGGATTAATTGGATAGATGCTTCAAACAGCCGGCACAGGCAGGATGGACTGAATGGCCTCCTTCTGTACCAGTATGAACAGAGATAATAAAAACAAGGATAATAATTAATGACGATTCAAAATTCGCTTTATGATCTCATTCAGCTGAAAGTATATTTATTTGTGTTATGTTCCCTCAACTACACCGAATAACTGTGAAAATCATAATCGGATTTTAAGGGAAACGTTCATAAGTATTCGAAGCAGAAGAAGGGTTACAGGAAGCGAAAGGCTGCTGGAATTAGTTTAGGGTTTGCGGTTATCATTAAGCCAGCGCGGACGCAATAGGCCAAATGCTGTCCCTTTGTGCTGTAAGCGTTGTTCTTAGTCCACCACTGCCTTCCGCTTCCGCAACTGTGAGGTTGAATTACACTGCGTGGATCAGAAGATTAACATTGGGGCATTAACGCTCTCTTCCGTTTACTTCACAGAATCAATAAAGATTTGTTTGGGATGCAACACGTATATTTTATAAAGTCATTTCTATTGATACCAAATGAGAATACGGCGTTTAGAATTTATTTCTCCTTTCCGTATGAGGTGCTGTTCCTCGAGCTTCCGTTGAGCTTTATTGGAACCGTGTAGAAGGCCGAGGACAAAGAGGTCAAGTGGGAGTGGGACGGAGAACTAAAATAGCAAGCGATTGGAAGCTCAGGGTCAACCAGGGCCTGAGGAGAGAGAAACAGAGTTCGGTTCGATTTTTCCTTCCTCGGCGGGTCCGGAGCGGGCGACGTCGGTGGCGTGTGGGAACCTCGTATCTGTCTCGATCCCAGCCTCCAACAAGATATTCCGATGATGGACCGTGTTGAACCCGCCCTGCAGGTTCCCGGCCAAGTAATAGGGGGCGGGTCTAATGATGTAATTTGATGACGCGTCATCGGCCGGTTTCCTTAAAGGGGCCATGTCCAAATTGATATTGACATTTCGGCTGTCAGTGTTCTGCAGTATTGAGTTGCTGCAAACACTGACAAGCACTGCAGAAAAGTGCACGGCTGCACCGAGGCTCTCCCACGAGTCCCTCCATATGCCGATGGAGGGAGTCGCAGCACACAGGGAGGTTATCTTCCCTTCCAATGAGCGGCAGACACCTCCCCAGGACACCAACGCAGCCTGGTTCCACATTGCACAGGAGGACACAAGCAGGGATGTCGTCAGGAGGAACAAGTGGCGCGCACCTTTCAATGATCTCACTGGATGACGAAACGTTACTGCAAAGCCACACTCAGCCTCATCCTGCGGTGCGACTCATCACACCCCCATCACTCTGCCTTCCCTACCTACACCAGCACACCTTTACACACACCAACTTACCTTGCACCTCCACCCATCCCTCTCTATCTATATTATCACTTCCCGAGCTCACTAGCCACCCCTCACATTCACCATCATCCTACTGGAAGAATACCAACTAGCAACACACAAGGTTAGGCACTTGGGTGGTTTAGCCTATGTTCATGTGAAGTTTCTGTTAATGTGCTGTCAAACATTGAAATCTTTACTTTCAGCACATTGCATTTTTGGACAGATTTGTGTGCACCTTTGAAAGTGTCTTACTGAATTGCAGTGAATGGTGAGGCATACCGTCAACCCCCCACCCCCACTCACTCCCGCAATGGTAATGAGTGTGAAAGGAACGGCTTGGACATGGTAGGTATGCTGATGTGGGGTGTTGTCAAACAGGTGCATGATGTTGCAGAGTGTACAGTGTTAAGTGAGCTAATCTAGACATGGTGAGTCATTCGCTGGCGTCCCAGGCAGCAATGTGCACGAGTGATGATGCCCTGTGTCCAGTGCAGCATCAGTTGATTGTGGAGAAGGTTGGTGTGGATGTTGGTGCTGCTCGTGTGCCCGGTGATGCTGGTGTTGGGGCTGATCGTTTTGGGATTCTGAGGACCAAGGTGAGATCTTTCCAAGGGCACCGATGCTGATGGAATAGATGGCAGGTGAGATTCAGATAACAGAAGTAATCTGTCACTGTTGAGATAGGTTGTTCCAAGGAGGTGACAGTGGATAGAGAGATTACTCAAAACACTTCCAAAGTGCAAAAAGCTCAAAGTGGGTTGTAAATACTGAAGGCTGAAGCTTCTGAGATTGGAAACTGTCCAGCTTTCAAATGGCTTGTTTTAAACGACTTTTCCAGCTGTCACCTATTGAAATAAATGGAGAGTTGTTCAGCACCCGACACACTTACCTGGCGTGATATCCGAGCGACGGAACTTCGTGGAAAGCTTGGCAAAGGGCTTTGGAACTAGGAGAATGGGGACTTAATTAATTTAAATACCCTCCTAAGAAACACAATTGAATGACCCGCCGATTACTGCCGTGTCTACATAGCACAGGCAGAAATGACATTTGGGAAACTGACAAGGAGGCAGGTTCAGAGTGGGATACCGGCCCGCTGTCAATCTTTTTGATTTTGACAGTGGACCCGCCTCCAAACCCGCCTCTGAATGCCGGCAAAATTTAGCTGGATTTTACCAACCTCGGCGGGTCTGTGGTGGGCGAGGTCAGTGGCAGCTCCCGAACCCGCTGCTGTTATCATCCCGCTGCCCAAAATGAATGTTTCCCTGACTGACAGAAACGAACTGACAATGGTGAAATACGTTGTTCCAATGAGGTGACGCTGGATAGAGAGTTTACTCCAAACACTTGCAACCTGCATAAAGCTAAACCTGTTTCCCAAATGCAGTAAGCAACAGCTTCTGAGCTTGAAAAATGAACAGATGTGAGATGGGTGCTTTTGTAGCATATTTCAAGCTGTCAAGTAATGAGATGATTCCATGGTCAAACAACTCCCGACCTACTTACCTGACATGATTCCCGAGCAGCGTGATCCACATGGGTGACATCGTAAAATGTAATGGTGATCTCAAACTACTTTTTAATCGGCTGTTAACAAGGTCATAATTAGTTGAATTGCCTCCACTGCTGCTGCGTGTCGGGTCTGTTCAGTGCTGACAGACCAAACATCTGGGAAAGGGATATGGCAGCAGCTTGACAGCTGTCTAAAAAATATTTCCCACACGACTCACAAGCGAACGCACCCGCTGACACCCCAGGAAATTCCCCCCGATGTACTTCAGTGGAATTGCCAGTGGTACTATAAATTGCCGGCAATAAACTGGGTGCGGGGACTTCAATGTACATTGTCATAAATCGCAAGTAACAACTCAGGAAGTACTACTGGGCGGCCAGCTGGGGCGCCGTCCAGGAAGTATAAATACTCAGGCATGGGCCCACCTTGGGCAGAGACAATCTGGAAACAGGAAGCTAGTGACTGCTAACTAGACCTCCATGTTTTGTTACAAGTTGATTAAAGCCTTGCTTTATGTTCAATATTATGTCAATTTAATCAACTTGATATCGTCTCCAAGCTTTGGGTGATTCGGAACAACCAGCTGCAACTCGAACCACAGAAGGGAACTTGGGCAAGAAACTGATCCATCATGCAAAAACTCCTTAGACCCGCTCGTCTCGACCTGGACCCGAATGCACCTGCGGCAGCAAAGGTATGGAAGCATTGGTTTCGTACCTTTAGCAACTTTCTTGAAGAATGTGGGGCGGATGTCCCTAATAAGTTACGAATGCTTATCAACTACGTGTCTCCTCATGTGTATGATTATATTGAGGACTGTATAGACTATGACACTGCTATCGAAATCTTACAGCAGCTATATGTCAAGTCCCCAAATGAAATCTTTGCTCGACACCTACTGGCCACAACTCGGCAGCAGCCTGGGGAATCACTCGATGAATTTCTCCAGAAACTTCGCAGGCTCAGCAAGGATTGTAACCTTAAAGCAGTTTCAGCTGAACAGTATCAAGAGGAACTAATCCGCGATTCCTTTATCAATGGAATCGCGTCCCCTTTTATACGTCAGCGCCTGCTGGAAAATAAAACCCTCAATTTAAGGGCTGCTTATGACCAGGCGTGTTCCTTGGACTTGGCCAAGAAAAATGCAGACACTTATCTCCCACCACGTGCACGGGCGGCGGCTATCTCCTTTAATGAGTCTTTCGGTAGGTCTCGGGCGGATGCCCCCACTGATGTTGACTCTACTCTAACAGACGACGACCCTACCCTAGAGGCCTTCGCTGATGACGACCCCACCCTAGCAGCATCCTGGCAATCAGGAAGAAAGTGTTTCTTTTGTGGAGGGGCGTGCCATCACAGAAAATTTTGCCCGGCTCGTAATGTGACCTGCAATCATTGCAGCAAGAAAGGATACTTTTCCAAGGTATGCCAGTCACGGGCCTTTGCTAACAAGAAAGGCCGCTCCTCTAAAGTAAACCGGTCGAGAGCTCCTGTTAGCTTCACAGCTGCTATCTATGGAGCTGCTCCTCCCCCAAGAACTACTGTTAAGGCTACAGTTGCTGAAGGGAAAATTGCCCCTCCTCCCATCACAGCTGTTTTTCCCCAAAGTTTGTCCCATGCAGCCACGAAGGTTTCAGTAAATGGGCACACTCTAAGCGCGCTAATCGACTCCTGCAGCTCTGACAGCTTCATTAGTAAGCGGGCTGTCAACAGGTTAAAACTGCACATTTATCCCTCGGACAGGGAGATTGCAATGGCTCTGACGACTCTGACCACCAATTCTTCTGGCTTCTGTCTGGTCAACCTCATCCTCAACGGCCGCACGTATCTCTCCACCCGGCTCGGAGTACTCGCAAACTTATGCAGCGATGTGCTTCTGGGACAGGACTTCCAGAAGCAGCACAAGAAGATCACTTTTGAGTTTGGAGGGTCAAGGCCGGGGCTTACCATTTCTAAGGTGCCGTTTTGTGCACTCTCGGCGGCCTTACTCGGTGAACGCTCCCTGTTTGCCAATCTTCCCCTCCGCTGTAAACCCATAGCCACCAAATCGCGGCGCTTTAGCCAAGACGATCGAGCGTTTATTGAGGCGGAAATCTCTCGCCTTTTAGTCGACAGTATTATCGAGCCATGTTCATCTCCCTGGCGGGCTCAGGTCGTCATCGTGAGGAATCCCTTAAAACAACATAAAAAACGTCTGTGTATTGATTATTCGCAGACTATTAATCTATATAGCGATCTGGATGCCTACTCGCTGCCACGCATAGATGACATGGTCAACAACCTTGCCAAATACAAGGTATTCTCGACCTTCGATTTAAAAAGCTCGTACCATCAGGTGCCACTGCAAGACTCCGACAAGAATTATACGGCCTTTGAGGCCAATGGTCGGCTTTTCCAGTTTCGCCGCCTTCCATTCGGGGTCACCAATGGGGTGGCTGTCTTCCAACGGGCCATGGATGGCCTAGTCCGGCAAGAGAACTTGACGGATACCTTTCCGTATTTAGACAATATCACTATTGCCGGCCATGATCAAAAGGAGCATGACGCCAATCTTCAGAGATTTTTTGACGTACTCCGCCGTCGCCACTTAACGTTAAACGAATCCAAATCGGTGAAGTCGGTGCCATCGGTGAACATTCTTGGCTACTGGGTGGGCAACGGTGTTATTAAACCGGACCCAGAGCGACTTCGTCCACTTCAGGAGCTCCCTCCCCCGACGAACCTCGGCTCTCTTCGTCGGGCACTTGGTATGTTTGCTTATTACGCAAAATGGATACCACACTTCTCCGATAAAATACAGCCCCTGCTCCATGCGAAGTCTTTTCCATTGGAAGCTACGGCTATTTCTGCCTTCAACCTCCTCAAACGACAGCTGGAGAAAGCCACGCTTCGCTCCATTGACGAAAATATTCCTTTTGTGGTCGAATGCGATGCATCGGAGGTGGCGATCTCTGCTACCTTGAATCAAGGTGGCCGACCCGTGGCATTGCTATCCAGAAACTTGCAGGGTAGCGAGCTCCATTACTCCCCTGTCGAGAAGGAGGCTACGGCCATCATCGAGGCTGTACGCCAATGGGGTCATTTTCTTGCTCGGCGTCATTTTACGCTTATAACTGACCAGCGCTCTGTGGCCTTCATGTTGGATAACCGGAGGCGCACTAAAATCAAAAATAATAAAATTCAACTTTGGAGGATGGAGCTGGCTGCCTTTGAATATACTATCTGTTACCGAGCCGGCAAACAGAACGTGGCCCCAGATACCTTCACACGGGCATTTTGCTCCTCAATGTCAACGTCAACTCTGGCGGATTTGCATATGGACTTATGCCATCCTGGTGTGACCCGCATGTTGCACTTTGTGCGCTCCAAAAATCTACCATTTTCAACTGAGGACGTAAAGAAAACATGCTCCTCCTGTAGGATTTGTGCAGAATTGAAACCACAATTCTTTTGCCCATCAGATGGCTTACTCATACATGCAATGCAGCCTATGCAGAGGCTCAGCATAGACTTTAAAGGGCCATTGCCTTCGTCGACAAGGAACACCTACCTACTTACGATGGTGGACGAGTATTCACGCTTTCCCTTCGCCTTCCCCTGCCCTAATATGCTTACCTCTACGGTAATTAAATGCCTCGATCTGGTCTTTTCCCTTTGCGGGACGGCCAATTTTATCCACACTGATCGGGGTCCCTCCTTTATGTCGAGTGAACTTAAAAGTTATCTCTCCCAACGGGGAATCGCCTCAAGTAGGACGACACCATATCACCCAATCGGTAAGGGACAGGTTGAACGATACAATGCCATCATCTGGAACGCTGTCCGTCTGGCACTAAGGTCACGCAACCTGCCGGATCAGCAGTGGGAAACGGTGCTCCCCGACGCGTTACACTCTATCAGGTCTCTTCTCTCCACATCTACTAATGTCACGTCTCATGAGCGATTCTTCAAATTCCGGCGTCGCTCTACACATGGGACGTCTCTACCGTCATGGTTGGTGGCTCCAGGCCCGGTGCTACTCCGGAGGTTCGTCCGGTCTGCCAAAAACGACCCTCTCATTGACGAGGTGGAGTTAACGGAGGTAAACCCCACGTATGCGCACGTACGGTACCCTGATGGCCGGGAGACCACCGTCTCGCTCCGAGATCTGGCTCCCTGCCCAACCAGTCAAACGGGCCCGAATGATGAAGGATCCCCCGACAATGATATCAACACTCCGCACCCCTATGAAAATGACGCCCCGCCTGGGACATCGGGGGATCTGCCGGCAACGCTACCGGATCAACTCAGGGAGCTGGACGCTCCCCGTAGGATGGCCACCCGAAACCAGGACGCCGGACAATCTCCAGCCACGACCCGGGATGAGGCCAGCTCAGCACCTGTGGGGACCCGCACCCGGAGTCATGATATTCCCAGTCCTCCACAGGATGATCAAGATGACGCGGACTCTACTGACTTACCGGTACGGGCCAAGCGACTCAGGGACCAGGACACGGTCCGGGGAGACGTGCCTTCCAGTCACAAGCAGAGAGCTAAACGTCTGCGGCTATTTCTGGTCCGCCTAGTCCGTTAAAGGAAGACTGGACATCCAAACCTTTTAGGGAGGAAGAATGTCATAAATCGCAAGTAACAACTCAGGAAGTACTACTGGGCGGCCAGCTGGGGCGCCGTCCAGGGAGTATAAATACTCAGGCATGGGCCCACCTTGGGCAGAGACAATCTGGAAACATAGAACATAGAACATAGAACAGTACAGCACAGTACAGGCCCTTCGGCCCTCGATGTTGTGCCGAGCATTGTCCGAGACCAAGATCAAGCTATCACACTCCTTATCACTCTGGTGTGCTCCATGTGCTTATCCAATAACCGCTTGAAAGTTCCTAAAGTGTCCGACTCCACTATCACAGCAGGCAGTCCATTCCACACCCCAACCACTCTCTGAGTAAAGAATCTACCTCGGACATCCCTTCTATATCTCCCCCATGCACCTTATAGTTATGCCCCCTTGTAACAGCTGCCTCTACCCGAGGAAATAGTCTCTGAACATCCACTCTATCTATCCCCCTCATCATCTTATAAACCTCTATTAAGTCGCCTCTCATCCTCCTCCGCTCTAAAGAGAAAAGCCCCAACTCCCTCAATCTTTCCTCATAAGATCTCCCCCCCAAACCAGGCAGCCTCCTGGTAGATCTCCTTTGCACTCTTTCCAATGCTTCCACGTCCTTCCTATAGTGAGGTGACCAGAACTGCACACAATATTCCAAATGTGGTCTCACCAAGGTCCTGTACAGTTGCAGCATAACCTCACGGTTCTTAAACTCAAACCCTCTGTTAATAAACGCCAACACACCATAGGCCTTCTTTACTGCTCTATCCACTTGAGTGGCAACCTTCAGAGATCTGTGGATATGAACCCCCAGATCCCTCTGCTCCTCCACGTTCCTCAGAACCCTGCCGTTGACCCTGTAATCCTTATTCAAATTTGCCCTACCAAAATGAATCACCTCGCACTTATCAGGGTTAAATTCCATCTGCCATTTTTCGGCCCAGCTCTGCATCCTATCAATGTCTCTTTGCAGCCTACAACTGCCCTCCACCTCATCCACTACTCCACCAATCTTGGTGTCATCAGCAAATTTACTGATCCACCCTTCAGTCCCCTCCTCCAAGTCATTGATAAAAATCACAAACAGCAGAGGACCCAGCACCGACCCCTGTGGCACACCGCTGGTAACTGGTCTCCAGTCCGAAAATGTTCCATCCACCACCACCCTCTGCCTTCTATGAGATAGCCAGTTACTTATGCAATCGGCCAAATTTCCCTCTATCCCACAACTCCTTACTTTCTTCATGAGACGACCATGGGGAACCTTATCAAACGCCTTACTAAAATCCATGTATACGACATCAACTGCTCTACCTTCATCTACACACTTAGTTACCTCCTCAAAGAATTCAATCAAATTTGTTAGGCAAGACTTACCCTTCACGAATCCGTGTTGACTATCCCTGATTAAGTTGCCCCTTTCCAAATGGTCATAAATCCTATCCCTCAGGACCTTTTCCATTATCTTACCAACCACCGAAGTAAGACTAACCGGCCTATAATTACCAGGGTCATTCCTATTTCCTTTCTTGAAGAGAGGAACAACATTCGCCACTCTCCAGTCCTCTGGCACCATCCCCGTGGACAGTGAGGACCCAAAGATCAAAGCCAGAGGCTCTGCAATCTCCTCCCTTGCCTCCCAAAGAATCCTAGGATATATCCCATCTGGCCCAGGGGACTTATCGACCCTCAGGTTCTTCAAAATTGCTAAAACATCTTCCCTCAGAACATTTACCACCTCCAGCCTATCCACCTTTATCACACTCTCATCCTCAAGAACATGGCCCCTCTCCTCGGTGAACACTGACGAAAAGTATTCATTCATCACCTCTCCTATCTCTTCTGACTCCATGCACAAGTTCCCACTACTGTCCTTGACCGGCCCTACCCTCACCCTGGTCATTCTTTTATTTCTCACATAAGAGTAAAAAGCCTTGGGGTTTTTCTTGATCCGACCCGCCAAGGACTTCTCATGCCCCCTCCTAGCTCTCCTAAGCTCTTTTTTTAGCTCATTCCTTGCTACCTTGTACCCCTCAATCGACCCAACTGAACCTTGTTTTCTCATGCTTACATACGCTTCCTTTTTCCTCTTGACTAGACATTCAACCTCTTTTGTGAACCATGGTTCTCTCACTCGGCCATTTCCTCCCTGCCTGACAGGGACATACCTATCAAGGACACGCAGTAATTGCTCCATGAAAAAGCTCCACTTTTCGTTTGTGCCTTTCCCTGATAGTTTCTGTTCCCATCTTATACTCCCTAATTCTTGCCTAATCGCATCATAATTACCCCTCCCCCAATTATAAACCCTGCCCTGCCGTATGGCCCTATCCCTCTCCATTGCAATAGTGAAAGTTACCGAATTGTGGTCACTATCTCCAAAGTGCTCTCCCACATACAAATCAAACACTTGGCCCGGTTCATTACCCAGTACCAAATCCAACGTGGCCCCACCTCTTGTCGGCCTATCCACATATTGTGTCAGGAAACCCTCGTGCACACACTGTGCAAAAACTATCCCATCCGAACTGTTTGACCTATAAAGGTTCCAATCAATATTTGGAAAGTTGAAGTCACCCATGACAACTACTCTGTGACCTCCACACCTATTCATAATCTGCTTTGCAATTTCTTCCTCCACATCTTTATTACTATTTGGGGGCCTGTAGAAAACTCCTAACAACGTGACCGCTCCTTTCCTATTTCTAACTTCAGCCCATATTACCTCAGACGGCAGATCCCCCTCGAACTGCCTTTCTGCCGCTGTTAAACTATCCTTGATTAACAATGCTACTCCTCCACCTTTCTTACCAACTTCCCTACTCTTACTGAAACATCTATACCCCGGAACTTCCAACAACCATTCCTGTCCCTGTTCTAACCATGTCTCCGTAATGGCCACCACATCGTAGTCCCAAGTACCAATCCACGCTCCAAGTTCTCCTACCTTATTCCGGATGCTCCTTGCATTGAAGTAGACACACTTCAAGCCATCTTCCTGTCTGCCGGTACATTCCTGCGACCTTGATACCCTCCTCAGTACCTCCCTACACTCACCACTGGCTCGTGGACTACAGCCCTTTTTCCCATCCCCCTGACAAATTAGTTTAAACCCCCCCGAAGAGCCGTAGCAAATTTCCCAGGAAGCTAGTGACTGCTAACTGGACCTCCATGTTTTGTTACAAGTTGATTAAAGCCTTGCTTTATGTTCAAGTGCGTAGTGAGTCTTTATTACGTCATACATCATCAAGATTCGCTTGGTAGCACCACTACTGACTGAGCTGCCTGAGTCCTGAAGGACATAGCTGCCAGACCAAGCTTGTCGCAGGTGGTGACAAAACCAACATGAGGGGAAAACCCAGTTGACCTCGTCCTCACCAATCTACCTATCGAGGAGGCATCTGTCCACGACAGTATTGGTAGGAGTCAGCACTGCATTGTCCTTGTGGAAACGAAGTCCCATCTTCACACTGAGGACACCTTTCATCGTGTTGTGTGGCACTACCACCATGCTAAATGGAAAAATTCAGAACAGATCTAGCAGCTCAAAAATTGGTATCCATGAGGTATTGCAGACCATCAGCAGCAGCAGAAAGGCATATCCCTCACTCTACCATTGCCATCAAGCCAGGCGACCAATGCTGGTTCAACATGGAGTGTAGAAGAGCATGCCAGGAGCAGTATCAGCTTATCTGAAAAAGAGATGTAAACAGCGGAATTAGCATGCTATAAACAGAGACAAGCGATCCCACAACTAACGGATCAGATTAAAGCTCTGCAGTCCTGTCACATCCAGTCATGAATGGTGGCAGATAAGTAAACAACTAACAGGTGGAGTAGGCTTCCTGATAATCCCCATCCTCAATGATGATGGAGCCCCGGGCTTGAGTGCAAAAAACAAGGCTGTGGACCCCGACAACATCCTGAATGTGGTGTTGAACACTTGTGCTCCAGAACTAGCCACTAGCTAAGCTGTTCCAGTAAAGCTACAACACTGGCATCTAACCGACAAAGTGGAAAATTGCCCACGTATGTCCTGTCCACAAAAAGGAGGACAAATACAATCCGACCAATTACAGCCCCGTCAGCTTCCTCTCAATCATCAGCAAAGTGATGGAAGGCGGCTTCGATAGTGCCATCAAGCGCCACCTACTCACCAATGTGTGGCACTTCTACTGTGCTAAATGGAATAGATTCAGAACAGATCTAGCACTACAGCCAGGGTAGCAGGTTTATTGATTCTTAACTCCAACCAAATAGAATCTGTCTTTGTCCCCTCAAGGGCATGTTCTGTTTCGAGCACTGTAATATTTTCCTTCATCAAAACTGCTACGCATCTTCCTTTTTTCCTTCCTATCTTTCCTGAATAATTTGTATCCTGGAATATTAAGCGTCCAATCCGCACCCCACCCCCGACCATTTGAACCAGGTCTCAGTTATCGCGACTGCATGATATTCCCACGTGGATATTGGCGCCTGTAGCTCACTAACCTTATTAATTACACTTCGTGAATTTACACACATACACTACACACCTAACTTAGAGCGCTTTGTATTTTCTTTGATCCCACCTAATTCTGTACTATTTCTAATTCTTGCTGTCTCTCCCAGTCCTCTGTACTTTTAAATACTACATCTTGGTGCCCAACCCCCTGCCGAATTAATATAAACCCTTCCCCACAGCATTGTTTTCTTGATCAGTTTGTTTCCAGCCCAGCGACGAAGGAGGCATTGCTGGATCTTGTCCTGGGGAATGAAGTGGGACAAGTGGAGAATGTCAGTCGAGGAGCATCTCGAGAATAGTGATCATGGTTTGGATTGTTGTGGAGAAGGACAACGAGCAATCTAGAATAAAAATATGTAACTGGAGGAGAGCTAATTTCAGCGAATTGAGGAGTGATCTGGCCCAGGTAAATTGGAGTAAAGACCGGCAAGCAAAATTGTAATATAGCAATGGACGGCCTTTAAAGTAGAGATGGTTCGGTTACAGTTTAGATACATTCCCACAAGGGGGAAAGGGAGGGCAACCGAAGCCAGAGCTCCCTGGATGACAAAGGATTTAGAGAGTTGGATGAAGCAGAAAAAGAGGGCGTATGACAGATGTCAGCTTAATAATACAAGGGAGAATCAGGCTAAATATAAAACGTACAGAGAAGTGAAAGAGGAAATAAGAAGGGCAAAGAGACAATAAGAGAATAGATCGGCGGCTAGCATAAACGAGAATCCAAAGGTTTGCTGTAGGCGTATTAACATTAAAAGGTTTATCAGCGAAGCGGTGGGGCCAATTAGGGATCAAAGTTGAGATCTATTGGTGGAGGCAGAAGGTATGGCTTAGGTACTAAATGAGTACTATAAATCGGTGTTTACCAAGGAAGATGACTTTCCCAAAGCTATGGTAAACGATGAGGTTGCTAGGATACTGGATCAGATAAAAATAGATAAAGTGGAGGTCCTAGAAAGGCTGGCAGTTCTTTAAGTGGATATTTCACCTGGTCCGGACTATTTCCATGTAATGATTCCCTGTGATGCTTGTAGATTATATTGTAATAGGGTTTCCAATGTTACAATGAATTTAAATAAAGGAAACTATGATGGTATGAGGCGCGAGTTGGCTAGGATGGATTGGGGAGCGTTACTTAAAGGGTTGACGATGGATCGGCAATGGCAAACATTTAAAGATCGCATGGATGAACTACAGAATATGTTCATCCCTGTTTGGCATAAAAATAAAACAAAAAAGTGACTCAACCGTTGCTAACATGGGAAATTAGGGATAGCATAAGATCCAAGGAGAGGACACATAAATTGGCAAGAAAAAGCAGCAAACCTGAGGATTGGGAGCAGTTTAGGATTCAGCAAAGGAGGACAAATGGATTAATTAAGAGGGGAAAAATAGAATATGAGAGTAAGCTTGCAGGGAATATAAAAACTGACTGTAAAAGCTTCTATAGATATGTGAAGAGAAAAAGATTGATGAAGTCAAGCGTAGGCTCCTTGCAGTCAGAATCAGGGGAATTTATAATGGGGAACAAAGAAATGGCAGCCCAATTAAATACAAACTTTGGTTCTGTCTTCACAAAGGAGGACACAAATAAACTCCCAGAGATGTCGGGGGACATAGGGTCTAATGAGAGGGAGGAATTGAATAAATCAGTATTTGTAGGGAAATGGTGTTAGGTAAATTGACGGGATTGAAGGCCGATAAATCCCCACGGCCTGAGAATCTACATCCTAGGGTACGTAAGGAAGTGGCACTAGAAATAGTAGATGCATTGCTGGTCATCTTTCAAAATTCTATAGACTCTGGAACAGTTCCCATGGATTGGAGGGTAGCTAATGTAACCCCAATATTTAAAAAAGGTGGTAGAGAAAAAATGGAGAATTATGACATCGGTGGTGGGCAAAATGCTAGAGTCCATTATAAAAGATGTAATAGCAGAGCACTTGGAAAACAGTGACAGGATCGCACAAAGTCAACATGGATTTACAGAAGGTAAATCATGCCTGACTAATCTACTGGAATGTTTTGAGGATGTAACTGGTAGAATAGATAAGGGAGAACCAGTGGATGTGGTGTATTTCGACTTTCAGAAGTCTTTCGATAAGGTCAGGCATAAGAGATTAGCGTGCAAAGTTAAAGCACATGGGATTGGTGGTAAGGTATTGATTTGGATAGAGAACTGGTTGGCAGACAGGAAGCAAAGAGTTGGAATAAACAGGTCTTTTTCTGACCGGCAGGCTGTGACTAGTGGGGTACTGCAGGGATCGTGGCTAGGACCCCATCTATTCACAATATATATTAATGATCTAGACGAGAAAACTAGATGTAATATCTCTAAGTTTGCAGATGACACAAAGCTGGGTGGGCGTGTGTGCTATGAGGAGGATGCAGAGAAACTCCAGTATGATTTGGACAGGTTGGGTGATTGGGCAGATGCATGGCAGATGCAGTATAATGTGGATAAATGCGAGGTTATCCACTTTGTTCGCAAAAACAGGAAGACAGATTATTATCTGAACGGCAATAGATTGGGAAAAGGGGAAATGCAACGAGATCTGGGAGTCTGAAATAACAACAGAAAATGCTGGAAAAACTCAGCAGGCCAGGCAGCATCCGTGGAGAGAGAAAGAGAGTTAACGTTTCAGGTCGATGACCTTTCGTCAGAACTGTGAAGAGCTGGAAATCAAATAGATTTAAGGCCAGAGTAAAGCTGGGAAAAGGGGGAGGGGATAAAAGAACAAAGGGAGAGATGAAGAGACATTAAGAGACATTAAGAGATATGCAAGGCTAGAGGTGGTGTTAATGTGACAGATTAAGGCTGAAAGAAGTGTGAAATCCACTGGCAGAATGAAGGACAGCTGCCAGCTTCTAGGAGGAAAAAAAAGGTGGGGGGGGGCAAATAAAAGGGTGGAAAAAATAAAATATAAATGTGATTGGAGCCTAGTCCACTCCTCTACCACCCCCAGCACCCCTTCCCCTTCGCCCGGCACCTTCCCGTGCACGCGCAGGAGATGCAACACATGCCCTTACACCTCCCCTCTTCCCACTGTCCAGGGCCCCAAACACCCCTTCCAGGTGAAACAGCGATTTACTTGTACTTCCTGCAATTTAGTATACTGTATTCGCTGCTCACGATGTGGTCTCCTCTACATTGGGGAGACCAAACGCAGATTGGGTGACCGCTTTGCGGAACACCTCCGTTCAGTCCTAAGGGGGACCCCGAGCTCCCGGTGGCCTGTCACTTTAATTCACCGCTTCACTCCCACTCTGACCTCACCGTCCTCGGCCTATTACACTGTTCTACGGAAGCGCAGCGTAAGCTCGAGGAACAGCACCTCATCTTTCGTTTAGGCACGCTACAGCCCTCTGGACTCAATATCGAGTTCAACAATTTTAGATCATAACCTCAGCTCCAATCACATTTATATTTTATTTTTTCCACCCTTTTATTTGCCCCCCCACCTTTTTTTTCCTCCTAGAAGCTGGCAGCTGTCCTTCATTCTGCCAGTGGATTTCACACTTCTTTCAGCCTTAATCTGTCACATTAACACCACCTCTAGCCTTGCATATCTCTTAATGTCTCTTAATGTCTCTTCATCTCTCCCTTTGTTCTTTTATCCCCTCCCCCTTTTCCCAGCTTTACTCTGGCCTTAAATCTATTTGATTTCCAGCTCTTCACAGTTCTGACGAAAGGTCATCGACCTGAAACGTTAACTCTCTTTCTCTCTCCACGGATGCTGCCTGGCCTGCTGAGTTTTTCCAGCATTTTCTGTTGTTATTTCAGATTTCCAGCATCCGCAGTATTTTGCTATCGAGATCTGGGAGTCCTTGTGCACCTGTCGCTGAAGGTAAGCATGCAGGTGCAGCAGGCAGTTAAGAAGGCAAATGGTATGTTGGCCTTCATAGCGAGAGGATTCGAGTACAGGAGCAAGGATATCTTGCTGCAGTTGTACAAGGCCTTGGTGAGACCACACCTTGAGTATTATGTGCAGTTTTGGTCGCCTTATCTGAGGAAGGATGTTCTTGCCATGGACGGAGTGCAGCAAAGATTTACCAGACTGATACCTGGGATGGCAGGAATGACGTATGAAGAGAGATTGGGTCGATTAGGCTTTTATTCGCTGGAGTTTAGAAGAATGAGAGGGGATCTCATTGAAACTTATACAATTCTAACAGGACTAGACAGACAAGATGCAGGAAGGATGTTGCCGATGGCGGGGGAGTCCAGAACCAGAGGGCACAGTCAAAGGATAAGGGGTAAGCCATTTAGGACTGAGATGAGGATGAATTTCTTCACCCAGAGAGTGGTGAACCTGTGGAATTCTCTACCACAGAAGGCAGTTGAGGCCAATTCATTAAATATATTCAAGAAGGAGATAGATATATTTCTTAAGGCTAAAGGGATGAAGGGATATGGGGACAAAGCAGGGACAGGGTACTGAATTTGAATGATCAGCCATGATCTCATTAAATGGCGGAGCAGGCTCGAGGGGCCGAATGGCCTGCTCCTGCTCCTATCTTCTATGCTTCTATGCTACTCCAAACGCTGAGTTACAACAACTCCCTGTAAAATCAGCATGTGGTGCAGTATTATGTGTTGCCCACAAGTCACTCAAAATATTTTCTATAAAATAATCCATAATTGTTTCTATTTATGAAAAAATAAATTAAAAAATAAAAATAATAACGTTATTATATCTACCCGTTGAATGTTCTCTTGTATTCTTTAATGTCTTCATTAAATGCTTACTTGAAGACCTCAGTCTATCCCAAAACCCACGCTCCGACCTGATATTTTTGCCCACAGCTGTGATTCATTTCGGGAAAAGCAGATACTGAAGAAGTGCAGTGTATCTAATTTCCTAGGATGCATCAGTACCATTCTGTCAACGGTACGGGGGAATATTTTTCTCTAACCTCAAGGAATTTATTCTCAGTTGTTTATCAAAGTTATTTAAAGGAAAGCTAGGGAATGTTTATTCTGCGTATTTATGTGTGCGTTTGTAACTGTGAGAGAGACAGAAAGAGAGAAGAATGAAAATGCGGTGATTACACATCTGTTGAAGATTTTGTTTTGTTTTTCTATAAACTTTAGAAATCACATTAAACTGATCGAGAAGCTCTTTTCTCACCATACATTTTGTAAAAGTTTTAAAGATTGTTACATTTTGAAGCAACAGAAGGCTTGTAATCGTCTCTCCTGTGTTATTTTGACAGGTAGAAAATGAAATATTCTAATTTATGACAATTATGAAAAGCAGAGAAAGACAGAGACACATAGGTACACACATTGGTAGACAGACAGACAGAAATATTTCCTTTTCTGTACAATCCACACGAGAAAGCTCAGTCATCAGCAGCTTATTTTGCCAGGATAACATGTCACCCCACGTGAGAAAAGAAATAACGGAAGAAGTAAAAGGCAGAGAGGCAGAAGAGACGAGGGAGAGAGGAGGGGGGAGAAAGAGAGAGAGAGAGAGAGAGAGGTACAGAGTGTGTCCGTGTTTATGTGAGAGAGAGGCAAAGAGAAGATTTAAGGTGAGGGAAACAACAGAATACAAAGAGAGACAAAAGCAGAGACAGAGAGAAAAAGCAACACGAAGATAACAGAGACAGGTAAAGCAGATATCATATATTCTGACTTCACATATGCAACCCCACGGGAAATTGACTAGTTCGTATAAAATCGTACAGCTTAGCGGAGGCTGAAACATTCCCAGTCCATTGAAATCAATGGGTAATGTTGCAAATGTAACAGTAACACCTGCTATCTTCCAGCTCTCCACAGGATGGCACTGCATCCTCTTAAAATAGTTATACAAGAACCCGTGGTATACCGAACTTGTTCCAGGAGTGGGGCTATGAATTTCCTCAGCTTGTTGCAAAAATGCAGTTAAAAGACATACCAGTAGGGGCGAGCCTGGTCAGGGGAGATCCACCACTAAACTATAATCAGTCTATATTTATCAGTTATGTTTGAATTGCTATGGGACTGTTGAAAGAAGAATGCTGTGGTATATGACTGTACTGTCTTCATTTCACCGAAAGCTCAGATGTATAAAGGATTCATTTGTGTTTACCTTTCAATTTGAAAAAAACTACAAAATATGTGAACGTTGAAATCTCGCTATGTGAAGATAGAAACGGTTCAGGCATTGCTATCGATTTTTTTTCATTATTTTATCCGATAAATTAACTCGATTATTTAAACGTAACGCTTCTGCTACAAAATAGCAGAATAAATAATTTAAACCAATATGATAAGGATTGATACTTGGATAATGAACGCGAAGTACTGCAGATGTTGGAAATCTGCAATAAAAACAGAAAATGCTGGAAATACTCAGCAGGTCAGACAACATCTGTGGAGAGCGAAGCAGAATTAACTATTCAGGTCGTTGATCCTTCTTCTGAACTGGCGCGATACTTGGATAATACAGTGAAATTTTGAAGCTATGCTTCCGAGGCGAACTAGAGCAAGAAAATGCTGGAATACTCAGCAGTTCAGGCAGCAGAAACAGAGTTAACGTTTCAGGTCAATGACCCTTCGTCAGACTTCTAAAAAGCTGGAGATGGAACAGGTTTTAAAGCAAGATTTCCAGCATCTGCGTTGATGTTTTTGATGTAATAGCAGCGTTTCAAACTTCATTTATAACTTTTTTTGGTCTTGATCAAGAGCAGAATAATCAATTCAATCTTTGCTAATATTGAACCAGGATTTAGATACAGGTGAACTGAGCTTTTCCAATACGGACAGTCAGGCTCATTTTTTATTTTTATTTATTCGATCATGGGCTGTGGGCGCCGCTGGCAAGACTAGCATTTATTGCCCATCCCTAGTTGCCTTTGAGAAGGTGGTGGTGAGCTGCCTTCTTGAACCGCTGCAGTCCGTGTGGTGAAGGTACTCCCACAGTGCTGTTAGGGAGCGAATTCCAGGAGTTTGACCCAGCAACGATGAACAATCGGCGATATACTTCCAAGTCAGGATGGTGTGTGACTTGGAGGGGAACTTGGAGGTGGTGGTGTTCCCATGCGCCTGCTGCCCTTGTCCTTCTAGGTGGTAGAGGTCGGTGGTTTGGGAGATGCTGCCGAAGAAGCCTTGGCGAGTTGCTGCAGTGCATCTTGTAGATGGTAGAATCTGCAGCCACGTTACGCCGGTGGTGGAGGGTGTGCATGTTTAATGTGATGGATGGGGTGCCAATCAAGTGGGATGCTGTGTCTTGGATGGTGTCGAGCTCCTTGAGTGTTTTTGGAGCTGCACTCATCCAGGCAAGTGGACAGTATTCCATCACACTCCTGACTTGTGCCTTGTAGATGGTGGAAAGGCTTTCGGGAGTCAGGAGGTGAGACACTCGTCACAGAATACCCAGCCTCTGACCTACTCTTGTTGCCACAGTATTTATGGTCCAATTATGTTTCTGGTCAATGGTGACCTCCCAGGATGTTGATGGTGGAGGATTCGGCGCTAGTAATGCCGTTGACTGACAAGGGGCGGTAGTTAGATGTTCGCTTGTTGGAGATAGTCATTGCCCGGCACTTGTTTGGCGCGAATGTAACCTGCCACTTACCAGCCCATTCAAAACATTCAGGACAATCTCCAATTTGTCTGGCCAGCTTACAGTGTGCAACTACATTCCTCTAATTCTCTAAGCGCTTTTAGTCTCAAATGCTTACCTGCAGCTTAACAGCGACACGATAGATCTCCTTTTAGTTAAAAGCTGTAGCTCGAGCGAGCGCCATTTCCAGTCACCAGTCAGCTGTTTTACGTTGAAAATTGCATTTCAATATACTTGGCTGTAAATGCAGTTTATTTAATAATGATAACCAGCTTTATCCCTTTTTAAAATATTGTTTCTGTATCGCTCACAGGTGCAGTTAATTCGGATCAGAATGAATCGGAAACAGGTAAGTTAAATCTATACGCTACATACAACTGTTTGAGACTTTGAGATGAAGCAATGTTTACCATGTATTCATAATTCACCTTCCTGAAAACGCACACGGGCTCAGCGTCTTTCATAAAACGTCCAGAACAGAAAGACAAAAAGTCCCCAAAACAAGGACTTAGGTGCAAACAGTCCTGTTTTATGCTAACATCGAATTTGTAAATTTGCCACCAATGATTACATTGATTGTACATAAACCGCATCAGACGCACACAAGAGCTAGAGTCACATAGAGATACTGCAATAAGATAAGATTCCTCCCAGTTTAAATAAGCTTCTAGTCTGAAAATTGCGCTGTGTGATATTAACACAGGATCGCTGAAGGTGTGCGAATTAAATTCCTTGCCCATTATTTTACTGGAGATAGCAACTTCTTTGAAGAAAATTGGTTAATGTCTCTATGGAAATAACCGATGGAAGAAGTTGTTATATTTATAATGGGGAACAAAGAAATGGCAGGCCAATTAAATAGATACTTTGGTTCTGTCTTCACAAAGGAGGACACAAATAACCTCCCAGAGTTATCGGGGAACATAGGATCTAATGAGAGGGAGGACCTGAATGAAATCAGTATTTGTAGGGAAATGGTGTTATGGAAATTGATGGAATTGAAGGCTAATAAATCCCCAGGGCCTGATAATCTACATCCTAGGGTACTTGAGGAAGTGACCCTAGAAATAGTAGATGCATGTCAGGTCATCTTCCAAAATTCTATAGACTCTGGAACAGTTCCCATGGATTGGAGGGTCGCTAATGTTACCCCACTATTTAAAAAAGTTGGTAGAGAGAAAACGGGGAATTATCGATCGGTAAGCCTGACATCGGTAGTGGGGAAAATGTTAGAGTCCATTATAAAAGATGTAATAGCAGAGCACTTGGAAAACAGTGACAGGATCGGACAAAGTCAACATGGATTTACAATAGGTAAATCATGCTTGACTAATCTACTGGAATTTGTTGATGATGTAACTGGTAGAATAGATAAGGGAGAACCAGTGGATGTGGTCTATTTGGACTTTCAGAAGGCTTTCCATAAGGTCCCCCATAAGAGATTAGCGTGCAAAGTTAAAGCACATGGGATTGGGGGTGAGGTACTGACTTGGATAGAGAACTGGTTGGCAGACAGGAAGCAAAGAGTTGGAATAATCGGGTTTTTTCCGAGTGGCAGGCAGTGAATAGGGGGGTACCGCAGGGATCGGTGCTCGGACTCCAGTTATTCACAATATATATTAAAGTACTAGACGAGGGAACTAATGTAATATCTCCAAGTTTTCAGACAATGCAAAGCTGGGTGGGCGTGTGTGCTGTGAGGAGGATGCAGAGAAACTCCAGTATGATTTGTACAGGTTGGGTGATTGGGCAGATGCAGTACAATGTGGATAAATGCGAGGTTATCCAATTTGCTGGCAAAAATAGGAAGGCAGATTATTATCTGAACGGCAATAGTTTGGAAAAAGAGGAAGTGCAACGAGACCTGGGTGTCCTTGTGCACCAGTCGCTGAAGGTAAGCAAGCAGGTGCAGCAGGCAGTTAAGAAGGCAAATGTTATGTAGGCCTTCATAGCGAGAGGATTCGAGTACAGCAGCAAGGATGTCTTTCTGCAGTTGTACAGGGCCTTGGTGAGACCACAACCTTGAGTATTGTGTGCAGTTTTGGTCGCCTTATCTGAGGAAGGATGCTCTTGCCATGGAGGGAGTGCAGTGAAGATTCACCAGACTGATTCCCTGGATGGCAGGAATTGCGTATGAAGAGAGATTGCGTTGATTAGGTTAATATTCGCTAGAGTTTAGAAGAATGAGAGGGGATCTCATCGAAACATATAAAATTCTAACAGGACTAGACAGACTAGATGCAGGAAGGATGTTCCCGATGGCGGGGGAGTCCACAACCAGGGGTCACAGTCTAAGGATAAGGGGTAAGCCATTTAGGGCTGAGATGAGGAGGAATTTCTTCACCCAGAGAGTGGTGAACCTGTGGAATTCTTTACCACAGAAGGCATTTGAGGCCAATTCATTAAATATATTCAAGAAGGAGTTAGATATATTTCTTAAGGCTAAAGAGATCAAGGGATATGTGGAGGAAGCAGGGAGAGGGTACCGAATTTGGATGATCAGCCATGATCTCATTAAATGGCGGAACAGGCGCGAGGGGCCGAATGGCCTACTCCTGCTCCTATCTTCTATGTTTCTATGTTATGAATTCGTAAAGATTCCTAATCAAATGTTGTACTGCATAATTTGAAGGGGATTATTAAATCGTCCGTAATTAGCTGGGTCTCTAGTTATGCTGTGAGACAGTAGCTTCGGAACTCGGAATGCGTTGGTCCAAAATTTCTATCTTCCTCATTTCACCGGATGCACGAATCATTTTAAAACAGAACGGCAAACGCCTCCTCTAAAAGAAGGAAAGGCAAATTGCAGATAATACCTAAATTGTTCTCAGGGAGTAACCTCAGGGCCTATTTCTGCAAACCACGTTTATGGATGGGGTTGTATTTGAGAAATGCTCTGACCCTGTTTCGAATAGATTTATGTGGCAGTAATGACAAAACATCACATAAAACTATAATCCTGGTCACGTTCAAAGTAAGAGCTATGGTGTATCCTTCATTACCCAAACACTGCCTAATTTTCTGGACCCCATTTGAATCAGTGATAAAGCCAAATCAAGCAGCTGCTATCACTAACACCACATTATAAAAAACAATGCGTTCTTGCCTACATGGCTGAAGGCGCATTTAATAACTTAACCCTAATTATATCGAATTAAAATATTGGACAGGGCGTCATCTTTGAGTTCTCAAATTCACTGCAAGGTGAAACATCACCCCTTCCCACTGGCGATATTCCTTTCCATTCTGCTGCCCATTTATCAGCTGGAGAAATGACAGGGAGGCAAAAACATCGATTTATAAAGGAAAAATTATCAACCTGTATTTGTATTCCTGATCGTTACCCTCTGCTAGAAAGTGCTCCAAAGCGGATACCGTGAGGGGACAGGATGGGTTTCAGCTTTGTTGACCCTCACAATCGAAAAGCCTACCGCCACTCTAGGCCACTTGGGTGACCGTGTAGAGGGTAACCGGTAGCCTTGGGTTTACACCCAAACAAAATTCAACACCTTCGGAGAACAGGGGAGGACACTGAAGGCATACAAATCAGAATCAAATGTCTGAAGATCACTAGCAACAAATTTAAATATGTTTTATCTCTGACGAGGTGAAAAGACTAGCAGCAAACTGAATTGTTTACTGAATTGCTGGTAGGCACATCCTAAATACCCACTGGAAAACGCAGCCGAAAATTGTATATTGCCAAACAGCAATTATAACTTTAGTCGAAATTGCGAGAATGTAATGTTGTAATATCTATTACACAATTTTTCAATTAAATATCTTCTGTTCATATAATTGAATAAAGAGTACATGTGTATCTGGGATAGCAATGTATTTTTTTTAACTCATTCCATTGGATACGCAGGATCTTGCTTGCGATTAAACCAAAGAATGAAAAGAAGGAGCGGAAGTACGCTGACGATTTCTACATTGTGTTTTTTTATATACAATTCATGTAATGGGCAACTCATGAGGAGTGAACTTGTGCGGGTGCCTCTGAACTTTAACTGAACATCTCAAAGACATTATCGTGTGTACCTCGGTGACGCATATAATAAAGAGCAGTTAAACAAAGATTGTATATATGGAACAAGATTAATGTCACCTAAGATACATAATTAAATGCTATTTTATTTAGTTGTTATTTTATTGCTCCTCCGAATCTTCACGTCGCATAATATCGTTTTTTTACTGCTCTGCATAAATTGTTTAAAGGATTCGCTATGGACAAGAAATAAATCGTTACACGGAAATAGCTAAGATTTGTACAGTTGGTCCTGGTTGTGTCTCTCTGTGCAATCTTTATTCTCCAATTGAGCCTCCAGGTTAAGCCTCATTCCCACTTCACCTACATGACATGTCTCATCGTGTGTTGTCTCCCTCACAGCACCTTACCTATCTTACCTGGAACAGAGATGCCTCAATGAAAAGTACCGGCTTGAACTACTTCATGTCAATCTTAGTGTCATCTTAAAATTAATTAATTGTTGAAAAATAAAGCAGATGCTTACATATTTATCACAGCCCGTTAAACCGTTTGCAAAAATCCTGGCACTGTCCAACACCCCGACATAATGTACACCATTTACTAACTGGACTGGTTTCGAGCGATCGATAGATACTGAGAGGTGTCTCAGGCCTTAACTTTATATTTGGTCCTGGGAATTACGTTTGAACGGCTTTCCAAATTGCGTACATGCATGTAAAATAAAAAAGCATACATTAGAAAGTAACCTGATTGAAAAAATGACAGGTTGTAAGAAAAAGTTTAAACTGTATAAATAATAAATAAATAATAGAAATAGCCGGGGTGCTAATTCGTTACTCAAACAAAACAGGATAGTTTGATCTTTCACTGCTAGCGTTAGACCAATCATTGCTGTTCTTTTGATTTGAATGTTGCAAAATGAGCAAGCGAACATGCACAATAAGGTTTTAAATTTATCTCCTTCAACCTGTTGCAGTGACAGGGCGATTGTTTCGCAATGTGATTGATACGGCTGTGCGCCGGCGATAGGCTGTTTGCGGTCCTTTCAATTTAACCAGATACTCGAGTTTTTTCTGCTCAGGAATCTTCGATTCCATTAGTGCAGGTGTTAATATTAAGCCACGCAATCAACCTCATTACCAAAATATACCGAATATGATACACCATGTACTCTTTCGATATGAATGTGCTGTATGTCAAATGGCAATAATCGCAATAAAAATAAATAGATGAATTGGGATTGATCTGCGGTGTTGCGAGCAAGCACTTTCCCAAAAGGAAATATGATCACAGCCTTATTACTCGAGATTGTGTGACCCACAGAACACTGAACTGCTGTTTACTGAAGGAGTTAATGCAATGGTTGCAGCAGTATAGTGGTTATGTTACTGGACTTGTATTCCAGCGAGCCTGAGTTAAAATTTCAACATGGCAGTTTGAGAATTTTAATTCAGTTTGAAAATAAAAAGCATGACAATCAAAAAATGTTTCAGAGAAATCTTTTTATGGATGTGATTGAAGGAGTTAAAATCTGGTAGCAGTAAAATTGACAATCAAGCTGTTGGATTGTTGTAAAACCCCAGCGGTTAACTATTGACTAACGATCAAATAACGGCTCATTCCTTTAGGCAAGGAAAACAGGCACCCGGCCTTAATGTGTCTCCAGTCTCACACCAATGTGGTTCACTCTGAACTGTACTCTGAAAAGGCCTAGGAAGCCATCCAGTTGTAAAAAAAGAGCCTCAAGGAGAAGGCCCGGCAACATCTCCTTCTCATGTCAAAGGGATGAGTCCAAAAGCATTTAGAAAATAAAGAAGAAAATCTACTCTGTAAACGCGACAAATTGCATATATTTAAATTAGTTTACCTGCTTTCGAAAATGCAGTAGCAGATTTAAAACAATGTTGCCTACTTGGGCCATAGCGGACATGCACACATAAACAAACACCTTGTAGCAGGCGTCATGAGTGCAACGTAGATACAAGTGAGAAAATAAATTTGGGCCGTGCGCCCTGAAAGACGCTACAGATTCCGAACAGATTGTTTTTGAAATTATTTCATGGATTATATTTTATCTCCACTACTCTAACTGGAAGTCCCTTAGACATGGTGACCACGCCTGTGTGAAAATTAATCTTCCTGATATCAATCTAAACTTTACCTTCTGCTCCTTTGCACTCATGTCAACTTGTTCTACAATCACTGCTTAGCTGTCAGTAGTATTCCCGAATTACCTTTACAATCCTATTTAATACATAAGGATCGTAGAATCATAGAACCTTACAGCACAGAAGCAGGCCATTCGATCCGTCCTGCATGTGATGACACTTTGAAAAAGCATCCGTGCTTAGTGCCACATCCCTGCTTTTTGTCCGTAACAACCTTTTAAATTATTTATGGAATCAGCATCCACCATCTTCGAGTGAAAAAAAAACTCATCATCATTCTCTAGATCTTTTGTCAATTATTTTTAACTTATGGCCTGTAGTTATTGCACCTCTCGCCAGAGGGAATATTTTTTCACGAATCTATCAAAACCTCTCATCATCTTGAAAACCTCTATTAAGTCACCTCTTAACCTTCTCTGTTCCAAGGAGAACAGTCCTACCTTTTTCAACTTCTCCTCATAACTGAAGTCCCTCATCCCTGGTAATATCCTAGTAAACCTCCTCTGTATCCTTTCTAGGACCTTTACATCTTTCATGAAGTGTGGTGCCCAGAATTGTCCACAATACTCCAGCTGAGGCCGAAGAAATGATTATAAAGTATCGGATGATCTCTTTGCTTTTTATATTCTTTTCCTCGATTTATATACACAAGTAACCGATCTGATTTTTAACCATCTTATCAAGTTACCCTGCATCATTTAAGGATTTGTGTATATGGATACCAAGGTCTCTCTGCTCATCTACACTTTTCAAAATCGTGCCGTTTTCTGTATACAGTCTTTCCATATAAGTCCTCCCAAAGTGCATCACTTCACATTTCTCCGCATTGAACTCCATCTACCAATCTTCTGCCCATTTCACCATCCTGTCTCTGTCATCTCGAAGCCTATAACAATCCTCATCTCTACCTATTACTTTACCAAGTTCCGCATCATCTGCAAACATCTGCTCCCTACAGCCGAATCTAGGCCGTTTATTAAAATTGAAAAGAGTAATTGACCCAAAACTGAGCCTTGCGGAACACCACTGCAAACCACGTCCAAGTATGAAAAACATCTTTCCACCACTACCCTTTGCTTCCTGTCACTGAGCCAATTTTGTATCCATACCGCCACTTTCCCCTGAATTCCACGGACGTTCATCTTCTTAATAAGCCTCCTGTGCGCAATTTGTCCAATACCTTCCGAAAGCCCATTCATATAACATCTACTGCATTACCTTGATCAACCTTCTCTGTTATCTCTTCAAAGAATTCAATCAAGTTAGTCAGACAAGATTTGCCTTTAACAAATCCATGCTGACTCTCCTTGATTAACCCATGCCTTTCCAGATGAAAGTTTATTTTGTCCCTGATAATGGTTTCCAGTAACTTCTCCACTACCGATGTTAGGCTGACTGGCATGTAGTTTCCTGGCTTATCCCTCTCCCCTAACTTGAATAGTGGTATAACATTAGCAAACCTCCAGTCCTCCGGCACTACTCCTGTATCCAATGAGAATTGAAAGATTTTGACCAATGCCTCTGCTATTTCTACATTTGCATCTTTCAGCAATCTAGGATGCATTCTATCTTACTTTGTGAAGACAGATGTAAAGTATTCATTTAATAGTTTAACCATGTCCTGGGCCTCGACATGAAGGCTTCCCTTTGGGCCCTTAATAGCCCAACTTTTTCCCTAACTAACTACTTACGCTTTATATGTTTATAAAAAGTTTTAAGGTTCATTTTAATATTGTTTGCTAATCTTTTGTCGTAACCTCTCTTTGGCTCCCGAATTAACTTTTTCAATTCCCTCCTGTACTTTCCATAAACTTCCTGTTTAATAATTGAATCTTGCTCCTGAAATTTGTCATGAGCCTCCTTTTTCTGTTTTATTTTAACTTGTATTTCCTTTGTTATCCAGGGCGCATTAACTTTGGATGCTCTACCTTTTCCCTTCGTAGACGTATGCTTAGTTTGCACCTGAACTATCTCTTTCCTGAATGCCTTCTATTGCTCCATTACTATTTTACCCTGCAATCGCCTTTTACAATATACCTGTGCTAGGTCCCTCCTTAAATCACTGAAATTGGCTCGTCCTCAGTTGAGCACTTTTTCCTTCGATATTTTCTGTTCTCTTTCCATACTTATTTTAAACCAAATTATGTTGTGGTCACGTTTAGCTGGATTATCTCCTACGGTAACACACACCACTTGCCCTACTTCATTTCCCAGAACACGATCCAACACTGCTTCCTTCCTTGTTGGACTGGAGACATATTGATCGAGAAAGTTCTCCTGTACACGTATCAGAAATGCCTCTCCTTCCCTACCCTCAGAACTATGATTACCCCAGTCTATATTAGGGCAATTAAAGTCTGCTAATGTACTACTCTATTTTTGTTACACGACTTTGAAATTTGCCGACAAATATGCTCATCTATCTCATTCCAACTGTTTGGAGCTCTATAAAAAACGTTTCCAACAATGTAACAGCTCCCCCTCTGTTCCTCAACTCAAGCCAAATAAACTCGTCCCAGAACCATCTAAGTATATACTTTCGACTTAGAACTGTAACATCATCTTTAATGAATGCTGCGACGCCCCCTGCTCTTTTTTCATTCTCTATCATTCGCGAATATTTAGAAACTAGGAATATTAACAATCATTTCCTGCCCTTGTTTTAGTCAGGTCTCTATTAATACAACCACGTCATAATCCCATGCAGCAATTTGTGCCTGCAGCTCAACAACCTTATTAAATACACTACGAACATTGGCCGACATACAAAACTTTATTTAGGTTGGCTGCTTCAGGTATGGATGAAAACCCAAGCCTAATTGATTAATATTCTCTCCAGTGCAGGAGCACTTAGCTCAATCATGCCACTACTTTAACAGTTGTCTCTGACGTCACCTAATACAGAAGATTCCAAGGAAGATGGCTTCACCAAATAAGCGACCAGGTCATGGTAAGCAAGCATGCAATCTGAAACAATACAGATATATAGTGAATGGATTTAGTTTCAGCATGAATGTTCACTGAACGTACATATGTAAACCAAACTCATACCGGAGTATTTGATCGGAGGATGGTGCTAATGGGATACTCATAAGCTATGGTAGACACAGCAGTCATTTAATAGAAGCCACTTGGACAGCATTTGTGAATTCAGGTGGAACTAGGAGCTATGATCGGGCAACAGGATGAGGGGATTCACTATAACGCACAAAATAACTATAGTCCACATGATCTGGCGTTCCACATTCACTCTTGTTTTCTCCTTTGTTAGTTTCAACGTTCATCGGAAATAAGACCAGAAGGTTAATAGGGATGAGGTAAGCCAGTCAGTTCATCCGACAGTTTACCATCACAGCTGAAGTCAAGCGTGTTGTTACATTTGCAGAACCGTGGATCAGACAAATAGGCTCCTTCTATTTACTGCAGAATGTGAGTCGTTGGATTTTGACATATGCATTTAAGCTCATTAACATGGAGAAGTCGATTGGTTAGCGTAAAGGTGCACGGGTATTCAGTGCACAGAGAGAAGATTTTTTTTACACTGATCCGGGTTTGGTGTAGGAATAGGCAGAACAAAATACACCAGTTCAATCAATAACCCTTTATCACCACAAGAACAAGAAAGGAGCACTCACATTCCAGAGTTGTCTCCGCATTTCCGCCAAGAGAGAAGTGCAATCTGGAGGCAAACAAGTTACATGGCTTTAAAGATGGCGCATTTTTGCGGAAGTGAGTTACACGAGTAACTACAATATGCCTAAGTAGCGTAGATCTTTTAAGTGGGTGCATTAAACCCCGAGTCTGCACGACTCTCCGCCAACAATAATGTCCTAACAAAGGAAATACATCAATTGAAATTGTAAATTTAGGCACGTGATATTACACGCCACTCTAGATCACGTGCAAATCCCTGACTTCCAATGCTACAGGCGCTTAGTGGCTCCTTGCAGCTTATGGCCAGTTTAATGTTCGTCACACAAAATGGCGGTGAGCTCCGCGCTTTTCTGCATATCTTTGGTGGGAGTTCTTTAAAGAGGTGTGTTTGTTTATCTTACCGCTCCATGCTTATCGAAAAAAAGCTAATGTCCCAGAAATTAAACATCGATGGTTCCCGCGGGGGTAAGGTTTCCCCGCGATATCGCAGTCCGCGCCTACCTTTTTGTTTCGGGCCCACACAAACTTTAGTTTCAGGGCCTCTCCCTGTTGCAACCGTGCAGTGCTTGCATGTCCCAGAGGCGCAATTAGTTTGTGCAAGCTCTGGGATCACGTGATTCAGTTAGAGCCAGTGGCAGCACACCATCTTTCATTCATAATTTTGACAGCAAGGTCTGTCAAAGCTATGAATACTACAAGCCCCCAAAAGAACAGCTAAACCGCAATTAAATTTTAAAAAGCCATCACATTAATAAAATAACTATAGTTAAATAAATTATCCACTTTAAACAAAAAATAAAATTTTTGAAAAAATTTAAAATCTTTTTAAAAGTTATAAAAATAAACTTACCTTTCTTTAAAGTCTCTAAAAAAGATAAACCTGCTGAAAAATTTTTAAAATAACACTTAATTAACTACTTACCTTGTTAAAAGGGGGTCCTACGCCTGCTTTCTTTATGTGTAAAGTCTTCACCACTTACCTGCGCGTTCAAACCTGAAAAACAAACTAAGTGCACTGCGTGTGCACAGCCTACAGTGCGCATGCGGTTCACTTAGGAACAGCCCCCTTTGCAATACACAAAGTGCCGGTTTCCCGCGCATGCGCAGTGCATGCAGAAAACCGACAATTCGGGACCTAATACGCGAGAGTACACAGTGCGTACTCTCGCGTATTAGGTCTAATTTTCGGGCCAATTTTGTTATATGGAAGTTACCTTGTAAACAAATAGCAGCACTTCTGTCTCTAATGTTAAAACACCATGTAAACCACCTAGCCTGGGAATCACTTGTTTCTGAAATTGGAGCTGATAAGGTAAGGCACAAGAAGAGGAAATCTACCTGAAGTTGAATGGGGTAATTAAATTTTCATTTAAATAAACTGGTTGAGAGCAGTCTAGGTGGTCCTGCCATTTGCTGTGATCAATGAAGAAAGTGTGTGGGGAAATAAAATTGAAGATTGGCAAAACCTGTCAGTGCAACATTTATGCTATTTGGACTTGGGATAAGTTCTAACTGATAAAATTTTACTCGGGCTCAGTATGTCTGCATCATTGCCGCTTGAAATGTATCTACTTGGTCGATGTGCTAATGATTGTAAGACTGAATCATAACTTGTAACTGTAATAATTGTGGTTTGTAGGTAACACAGAGCGTGGGAAAAACCAGTACGAGACCAGAATCAGGTGGGTTTGGTGGTGCCTCCTGTGTCACTACTACCTGTCTAACAGGACCTGTCCCATTAATAGCCCCAGTTTCTACTTCACACCACATCAACCAACACGTTTTACTCAGTATCAAACCTATGCTCAAGTGAAACTGACAGTAAATGAGATAATTAAGTAGGAGCTGTACAATTATGTGGACAATTGGGTACGACATTCCTCTTTTGTCTGAGGGCTTTTGTAAGCTCGTGATGCGACTGAACTCCTCCCTAAAGCATTTTTATGTTTTGGAGAAATACAACTCGAGAATAGATATTGAAATTGACAGCATAGGGGACGGTTCACACTGGTGGGATATTGAGCTTAATATATCAGCACACCCTTAAGGTTCGTATTATTTCTGATGCTTTGTTAGTTCTCCAACTTGTAATGACAGTTTACTTGATATATATAACCCGTGTAGCAAGAGTTTGATGCAAAAGCCAATCGTGTACTCATGCCTATGACAAACCAGCACTAACAAATTAATGGAGCACACCGAAAGAGAAGATCCGAAGCAATGTAGGGGAGACCCCAGGCGGGGTAAAATCAGGAAGGATACCCCAGGCGGGGCAGAATTGGAACACTGGAACCGTGAATGGAACCTGTGTGAAGGGTAGGAGGTTGCTATTCCCCCTCAAAAAATGGATTGTAAGAATGGGGGAAATCTTCATTTCTGAGACTGCCGACGAACGAACTCGCAAATTGAAAGAGCAATAAGAACTAATTAGATTAGTCAAAGAAGATTGTGAGAAGTCAATAAGTATATTTCCTTCGCAAAGTGGGGAATTGTTAGAAATCGTGAATTGGAAGAAATTGTGAATCATAAGAAATAATGGCTTTATAAAACAAATAAGCTCATCCGAGCTGAGCAGCCAGGATAAACTGCTGATACAGCGATTGTAGAAAGAGCTGAGGTCGTTGCAAGGTCATAACACAAAACAGGCCTTCGACTGGGCTGAACTAGGGCTGATAAGGGGATCAGTAAGATAAACAAGTTGTCTAGGAGAAGGTGCAAGAGATATGCAAAGGGATGATCTCGTAAGATTGGGAGGGATGTGCTACAGCTGCACATTCCTCCGTCAATGGATAATTGAATGGGTAAAGTTGATTAAAACAAGTGATTGGCGTGAGGTTTTCAACAGCCCCTAAAATAAGATATATAAATGGGCAACCGAGAGGGAAAGGCAGGAAAAAAGTGTGGATACCCGAGGTGGATGCATGCTAGCTTCGGCTTAATACCCTCATCAAGTTTAAACTCTGAAAGTAGATTCCATGCTAGCTTCGGCTGAACACCTCCACGAGCTCGGAAGATAAACAAGAGGAAGAGACTTCTGCCGCAGGCAGCATGGATCCAGGACTAACGTTCTGCGCCAACCTCCGTCGGTCCATCCCTCCATCCGTTCCCGGGCCTGTAAACCGTTCTCATCTGTTACGGGTTGTATGTCTACTATGTCTATCCTAAGTTAACTATATTTGAACTGCCGCTCTTAATATAATGGCCATTGACTCCTAGGACCCTTTGGGTAATCTGTGTGTGACCTGTGATCCGAAATCTTACAATTTCCACAAATCTGCTGACACTCAACTCCATATCCTGACCCTGTTGCTAGCTGAGATTGTGAACGGTTCCCTCTCCTCAGGCACTGCCCTCCTCACTTTGAGAACTGCATTCACCCCTCTTCAAAGAATACAACCTTGCTCCCTCTGCAGTTGCACAATAAGGCTTCATTTACAACCTTTCTTTTCCCTCCAATCTCCTGAACAAGTGATGCCATCCATATTAATGCCAATCAGTCCCGCAAAATCATGTTTTGACCATTCCAATCGATATTCCTCACTGCCACAGCACTGAAATCACCCTAGTCAAAGTTATAAGGACATCCTATGTGATGGTGATGATTGTCCACTGTCCCTCCTCATCCTTCTCTACTTCTCTGTAATATTTAACATGTTTGACGACACCATCTTCCTCCAACGTAAAACCATCATTGTTCAACTTTGAGCGGGAACACCCTTTCCTGGTTTGGCAGTTTCCAAAATAATACAAACCGTATAACGCAGATTCTGAGGAAGTATCTGTAAGTGGAAAAAAGTTCTTAATACTGTCGATTATTGTAGGTTATGGTGGCTATACTTATCGTAGCTGACCTTCTATGGGAACTTAATTTTGTGATAGGAATAACGGTTTGGCTAACAGCACTCAGTTTTATTATGGAGTAAATCGGCAGCAACATCCGGCATCCACACATGCAAAGTTCAACATTGAATTCCGAAAGTTGCTGTCTGAGTTGCTCTGTTCCTCCACACGCTTCGTTACACCAGTACCTCACCGATAGATTCGATGTTAAAATGCATGAAGGCATGAACTTGCGGTCCTTAATAACTAGTTTCCCAATACATACGCCAGAAAAAGTTAGGACTGGTGCATTCAGCTGTAAATTATTTTTTTATTAATGGCGTGATAAGTCTTAGTTACTGCCAAACAACCTCTATGGCACTAAACATGTTTTTTTACAAGCGTGGACTCTCATTCCGGCAGGATTTAATTATTTTTGGAGATTTAAAAATATTTACTTATTTACATTTTCTTGCTGTCTCTTTTATTCCAGTCACAAGCCCATCGTTCATTCCCTCTCTTTATTTCACTTTTCGTATCTGATTTTTACATTGAATTAAATATTCCAATTCAGAATTACTGCTTCAGATTCTGCGTGAGTCGGTGAGGATTTTTCAGTCTGATTGGAGGAAGAGACACGTTGTTGCTTTCCCAGCGCACACACGCCACAGATCACCTAGAGGGCAGCACACTGAAGAGGGACTCAAGCAACATTAAGATGCCGCTCAAAACCACATAAAAAGTCTTTGTACAGCTGTAACTGCAATGAATGGCGAGCTCCCTTCTTTCGCCCCTTACCACAATGTCCGTGACATTGTCTTTCTATACTTTATTGTTGGGAATGGGTAGATATTTTATGCATTGACGTCCCTGGTGACCAGCTTCAATTGTACATATTCCTCTCACTTTCGTGCCCTGCGATGTTCATTGCCAAACGCACCTCTCTCCCTCACAACCAGCTCCCCGCCCCCACCCCCGCCGCACGCTGGCTATGATCAACAAATGCATCAAGGAACCTCGGGTCTCTTTGTCCTCCTGCACACGTGCCAAAGATTAGTTTTCTACAAATCGTTGTGCCTTTACACGTATCTGTTTATGTTGTATCTTTGCCACTGCCGTTTGAAGCATCTGCAAGCCATTAAATTACGCAAAAGCCGACCCCGCCCAGAACCCCAAAGCTTTATCGACCTTGGTCACTGAATAACAGCGACAACGCTTCACAGTATGGATGAAACATTGGAAAGATCGGCATTGCTGATGATATTTTGATAGTAGAATCACAGACCATTGATCGAATAGATGTAAACGGATATGATATATATAGCATTGCGGTGACATGGCTGCAGGGTGACCAAGGCTGGGAATTCAAAATCCAGGGGTATTCAATATTCAGGAAGGACAGGCAAAAAAGGAAAAGGAGGTGGGGTAGCATTGCTGATTAAAGAGGAGATTAACACAATAGTAAAGAAGGATATTAGCTCTGATGATGTGGAATCTGTATGGGTAGAGCTGAGAAATACCAAGGGGCAGAAAACGTTAGAGGGCGTTGTATACAGACCCCAAACAGTAATGCTGAGGTTGGGGATGGTATTAAATGGGAAATTACAGATGCGTGCAATAAGGGCACAGCAGTTATCATGGGTGACTTTAATTTACATATAGATTGGGCTAACCAAATTAGTGACAATACTGTGGAAGAGGAATTCCTAGAGTGTATACGAGATGGTGTCTTGGACCAATATGTCGAAGAACCAACTGGAGATCAGACAATCTTAGACTGGGTATTATGTAATGAGAAAGGATTAATTAGCAATCTTGTTTTGCGAGGCCCCTTGGGGAGGAGCGATCATAATATGATAGAATTCTTCATTAAGATGGAGAGTGAAGTAATAGTTGACTCAGAGACTAGGGTACAGAATTTAAATAAAGGAAATTATGTTGGTATGAGGCGTGAGTTGGCTAGGATGGATTGGGGAATGTTACTTGAAGGGTTGACGATGGATAGGCAATGACAAACATTTAAAGATTGCATGGATGAACTACAGAATTTGTTCATCCCTGTTTGGCATAAAAATAAAACCAAAAAGGTGACTCAACCGTGGCTAACAAGGGAAATACGGGATAGCATAAGCTCCAAGTAGAGCACATATAAATTGGCCAGAAAAAGGAGCAAACCTGAGGATTGAGTGCAACTTAGGATTCAGCAAAGGAGGATAAAGGGATTAATTAAGAGGCGAAAAATAGCGTATGAGAGTAAGCATCAGGGAACATAAAAACTGACGGTAAAAGCTTCCATAGATATGTGAAGAGAAAAAGATTGGTGAACTCAAGCGTAGGTCCCTTGCAGTCAGAATATGGGGAATTTATATTGGGGAACAAAGAAATGGCAGACCAATTAAATACATGCTTTGGTTCTGTCTTCAAAAAGGAGGACACAAATAAACTCCCAGAGATGTCGTGGAACATAGGGTCTAATGAGAGGGAGGAACTGAATGAAATCAGTATTTGTAGGGAAATGGTGTTAGTGAAATTGGTGGGCTTGAAGGCCGATAAAACGTCAGGGCCTGATAAGCTACATACAAGGGTACTTAAGGAAGTGGCCCTAGAAATAGTCGATGCATTGCTGGTCATCTTCCAAAATTCTAAAGACTCTGGAACAGTTCTCATGGAATGGAGGGTAGCTAATGTAACCCCACTATTTAAAAAAGGTGGTTGAGTGGAAATGGGGAATTTGAGACCGGTAAGCCTGACATCGGTAGTGGGGAAAATGCTAGAGTCCATTATAAAAGATGTAATAGCAGAGCACTTGGAAAACAGTGAAAGGATCGGACAAATTCAACCTGGATTTACAAAAGGTAAATAATGCTTGACTAATTAACTGGAATTTTTTTAGGATGTAACTGGTCGAATAGTTAAGGGAGAAACAGTGGATTTGGTGTATTTGGACTTTCAGAAGGCTTTCGATAAGGTCCCGCATAAGAGATTAGCGTGCAAAGATAAAGCCCATGGGATTGGGGGTAACGTACTGACTTGGATAGAACACTGGTTGGCAGAAAGGAAGCAAAGTGTTGGAATAAACTGGTCTTTTTCTGAGTGGCAGGCAGTGACCAGTTGGATACCGCAGGGATCGGTGCTAGGACCCCAGCTTTTCACAATATATATAAATGATCTAGACGAGGGAACTAGATTTAATATAACCAAATTTGCAGACGACACAAAGCTGGGTGGCGTGGGTGCTGTGAGGAGGATGCAGAGAAACTCCAGTACGATTTGTGCAGGTTGGGTGATTGGGCAGATGCAATGCAGATAGAAACATAGAAACATAAAAGATAGGAGCAGGAGTACGCCATTCAGCCCCTTGAGACTGTTCCGCCATTTAATGAGATCATTGCTGATCATCCAAATTCAGTACCCTGTCCCTGCTTTCTCCCCATATCCCTTGATCCCTTTAGCCTTAAGAAATATATCTAACACCTTCTTGAATATATCTAAAGAATTGGCCTGAACTGCCTTGTGTGGTAGAGAATCCCACAGGTTCACCACTCTCTGGGTGAAGAAATTCCTCTTCATCTCAGTCCTAAATGGATTACCCCTTTATCTTAGACTGTGACCACTGGTTCTGGACTCCCCCGCCATCTGAACATCCTTCCTGCATCTAGTCTGTCTAGCTCTGTTAGAATTTTATACGTTTCAATGAGATCCCCTCTCATTCTTCGAAACTCTAGCGAATATAAGCCTAATCGACCCAATCTCTCCTCATACGCCATTCCTGCCATCCCAGGTATCAGTCTCGTAAATCTTCGCTGCAGTCTCTCCATGGCAAGAACATCCGTCCTCAGATAAGGGGACCAAAACTGCACGCAATACTCAAGGTGTGGTCTTACCAAGGCCCTGTACAACTACAGCAAGACATCCTTGCTCCTGTACTCGAATCCACTCACTATGAAGGTCAACACACCATTTGCCTTCTTAACCGCCTGCTGCAACTGTATGCTTACCTTCAGCGACTGGTGCACAAGGAACCCCAGGTCTTGTTGCATTTCCCCTTTTCCCAATCTATTGCCGTTCAGATAATAATCTGTCTTCCTTTTTTTGCCACCGAAGTGGATAACCTCGCATTCATCCACATTATACTGCATTTGCCATGCATCTGCCCAATCACCCACCCTTCCCAAATCATACTGGAGTTTCTCTGCATCCTCCTCTCAGCACACACTCCCACCAAGCTTTGTGTCGTCTGCAAACTTGTAGATATTACATCTAGTTCCCTCGTCTAGATTATGTATATATATTGTGAATAGCAGGCGTTCTAACACCGATCCCTGCAGTACCCAACTAGTCACTGCCTGCCACTCGGAAAAAGACCCGTTTATTCCAACTCTTTCCTTCCTGTCAGCCAACCAGTTCTCTATCCAAGACAGTACCTTACCCCTAATCCCGTATGCTTTAACTTTGCACGCTAATCTCTTATGAGGACCTTATCGAATGCCTTCTGAAAGTCCAAATACACCACATCCACTGTTTCTCCCTTATCTATTCTACCAGATACATCCTCAAAAAATTCCAGTAGATTAGTCAAGCCTGATTTACCTTTTGTAAATCCATGTTGACTTTGTCCGATCCTGTCACTATTTTCAAGTGCTCTGCTATTACATCTTTTATAATGGACTCTAGCATTTTCCCCACTACCGATGTCAGGCTTACCGGTCTATAATTCCCCGTTTTCTCTCTACCAACTTCTTTAAATAGTGTGGTTACATTAGCTATCCTCCAATCCATGGGAACTGTTCCTTGGTCTATAGAATTTTGGAAGATGACCAGCAATGCAGCTACTATTTCTAAGGCCACTTCCTTAAGTACCCTAGGATGTCGATTATCAGGCCCTGGGGATTTATTGGCCTTCAATCCCGTCAATTTCCCTAACACCATTTCCCTACAAATACTGATTTCATTCAATTCCTCCCTCTCATTAGACCCTATGTATAATGTGGATAAACGCGAGGTTATCCATTTTGGTGGCAAAAACAGGAAGGCAGATTATTATCTGAACGGCAAGAGATTGTGAAAAGGGAAGTGCAACGAGACCTGGGTGTCCTTGTTCACCAGTCACTGAAGGTAAGCATGCAGGTGAAGCAGGCGTTTAAGAAGGCAAATGGCATGTTGGACTTCATAGCGAGATGATTCGAGTACAGGAGCAAGGATGTCTTGCTGCAGTTGTACAGGGCCTTGGTGAGACCACACCTTGAGTATAGTGTGCAGTTTTCGTCGCCTTATCTGAGGAAGGATGTTCTTGCCATGGAGAGAGTGCAGCGAAGATTCACCAGACTGATTCCTGGGATGGCAGGAATGATGTATGAAGAGAGATTGGGTCGATTAGGTTTATATTCGCTAGAGTTTTGAAATTTATAAAATTCTAACAGGACTAGACAGACTAGATGCAGAAAGTCTGTTCCCGATGGCGGGGGAGCCAGAACCAGGGGTCACTGTTTAAGGATAAGTGGTAAGCCATTTAGGACTGAGATGAGGAGGAATGTCTTCACCCAGAGACTGATGAACCTGTGGAATTCTCCACCACAGAAGCTAGTTGAGGCCAATTCATTAAATATATTCAAGAAGGAGTTCAATATATATCTTAAGAATAAGTGGATCAAGGGATATGGGGAGAAAGCAGGGACAGGGTACTGAATTGGGATGATCAGCCATGATCGCATTGAATGACGAGCAGGCTCGAGGGGTCGAATGGACTACTGCTGCTCCTATCTTCTATGTTTCTATGTTCTAGTCGTTCCTAGTCTAGCAGCTACTGTTACCAATCAAGAAATTAAAATGTGGCACGTAAAAACGGCATAAACGGCCGTATTCAACGCGACACATGGTTTCTGATTTGTTTGCATCAGTCTGCCAATCCATCACGGGAGATCTGGAGATACCTCAATAAATTTACGGGTGGTAGTGCTTTAAATCTTTCAGAATTTCCTACAGCATTGTCCGAAACATCTCTATTGCCTGATCCGAAATGGCGGAGGACACTGAGGGAGAACTTTGGCACAATCCTCACAATCTCCAGCCGTATCTTCGCCGGGCGATAAACGGAAACCCAGCACAAACGAAGTAACAGCCAGAATTCGACAATCTCGGCAGATTCCGCCGATCTTCCGTCAGGGAACACCGTGGAAATTCTATGCGCAGAACACTGAAATATGGAATGTTCCAGGACGAGTGCATGACCTTTACTTCCTAGCTTTCCTTAGAGTTGGAGGTCCCGCGGCGAGGCCGCTCCATCTGTGTGTGTAGAAACTTAAAATTGAGAACTGGCGCCTCTTCTGGCGCATGCAGAACTGTTTCAGCAAATCTCACCAAAGGGACAAAGACACATGTTCTGAACACATAGACAGGATGTCACGCTTCAGCGTGACGTATTTCATTCTCCGGCTCTTCAACGTGCTGACAAACCATCAGCTAGTTCACGGTCTGTCCTTCCGAGTGATCAATAGGTTCAGAATGTTGGCGAGTGCTGTACTTCAGTGCCTCTCTGTTCTGGGATTCATGTTCACAGGTACCTGTTGTTTCTATACCTTGCTTTCTCGCTAAAACGCATAGCTGCTTAACATTATTTGATACAACATGTTTCATTGTCCTTTGCACACATTGCCTGACTTACTTACCATCGCGCTTCTTCTCCTGTAATATTCTCATAAATTCGGTTTTGATTTGCTTTTCCGATAGGCTCCTGCGAAACTTCACTCAAAGTGACTCAGCTCCCTGAAAGCGCGAGCGGAATCACGGGTACAAACGTTTCAATTCATTGCTCGATTCCCTTCTTTCAAGATGGACCACGGGTGAACCTATACTGGTGGAAACAGGGTGATAATAAATATCTAAGCATAGGACCTGATGACAGAAAAGTAAATGGATCCAAAACTAAATTCAGCGGCTTCCTTCAGATCATCAATGTGAGTGTCGAGGACTCGGGTGTATATTATTGCACTGTCGAACATCGAGGCAAAATAGTTGGAAACGGAACGGGATCCAATTTAGCTATCTGGGGTAAGTATAAAAGAAGCGGCAAATGAGATCCATGTGACTGTAATATTTCCCACTTCGAAGAAATTCTCGATTGTGCTTTGTAGGATTCAAAAAGCAACTTAAATTCCGGCCGTTTTATGTGTATATATTCAAATTGCACTGTTGACTACTACACGTTACATGCTACTATGTATTGAAATATTTCAACAATATTAATCAAGACGAGCATTATCGGATTCATCCGAATTACACAGTAAGCATGTATACAATAAGCGTTTGAGTTTAAAATTGCAGTGTCCGTTAAGGATCTGTATAATAGATAGGAGCGGGTATCCGCCACTGTAAGCACCGATCTTACCCTAGTTACTGTTTTTTTTCTGCTCTAGTTACGGAGGGCAGACTGTTTACATTGCACTCAGATTCTCACATTCATAATTTAATGTTCTATATGTTAAGACCTTTGAACGCCAAATTGCTAACGGTTAATGTCTGCACTCTGTAGCTTGACCCTCGTACCCCTTATTTTAATCAACATTGAAGCCTCCAGCAAATAAGGTTTCGCACCGGACCTTCGTGCCATAGCCCCTCTATCTTGGGTAAATTATACTTCCTCATCAGATGTTATGCTCAACGGGATGGAATTGGTCCGCAGATGTACCGCAAAACAAGCGTCAGTGAATCGGCAGCCCGATATACACCACACTCGATGTTCTTTAACATTAGAAAAGAAAATCGTCGAGCAGTAAAATGGCGGCCTATTCGCTGCAATCCGGTTTTCGCCCGGCGAAAGCAGTTAAAATTACCGCCGATATAACGTTGACATTTATGAAGATGCCGTTTACGATGTAGGTACCAATAGCGCACAGTGAACACAAGGCCTCCACCACTACCCCAACCCCCCGCCCACATTGTGCTGTCAGGAATGGGCTGGAAAAAAGACGATGGGTTGGTAACCTTGAATGATGTCCATGTAACATTCTTTTCCACCATTTTTCTAGTTCCGCCAACTCCACTGAAAATTGTCTCTCAGGAACCCGAAAAGGATTCAGCTGCGTCTCTGACTCTACTGTGCACAACATCTCCCTTTTACCCGCAGAGTATCAGCTTCACTTGGTATAAGGATGGAACCAAAATTACAACAAGGATAAATAACACTAATCAACCCAACACCGATGGACTATATGAAGCTTCCAGCCGGTTGGAAGAGACGCAGGCTGTCCAAAGCGGGACCGTTTATATCTGCCTGGTGTCTCACAGTACCCTCAAAATTTCAGCCACGGCCGCTCACATTGTCCAAAACACGAACACAGGTAATATTTCAGATCGAATCATAGAATCTTACAGCAGAGAAAGAGAGAATTAGGCCCGGCGTGCATGTGCGGGCTCTTTGAAAGAGCAGTCCAATTTAATCCCCACACCAGCTTTTTCCCCATAACTCTGCCTTCCAGTACACGTCCAATTGCCATTTGAAAATTCCGACGGAAACTGGTTCCACCAACCTTTCTGATAATGCGTTCTGGATCAGAACAATACTTCGTGAGAAAATAATTCTCCTCAATCCGCCTCTAGTTTTTAATCAATAATTTTAAATCTATGACTGATGGTTACGGACCCATTTTCCCGTGGAAGCAATTTCTCCCTACTTGCTCCATCAAAGCCTCTCATAATTTTGAATTTCTCTATTAGGTATCCCCTTAATCTTCCATGCTATAGTGAGAATAATCCTAGCTTCTCCAATCTCTCTACATAACTGCTGGCGCTCATCACTGTTATCATCCTGCTATACCTCCTCCGTACCCTCTTCAAGAACTTGACATCCTTCCTAAATTGTGGTGCACAGAATTGGACACAGTACTCCAGCTGAGGGCTAACCAGTGATTTGTAACGTTTAGCATGACTTCCTTATTTTTGTATTCACGGCCTCTATTTACAAACTCAGTCATCCCATGTGCTTAATTAATACCTTATCGTCTTACTCTTCCACCTTCAAAGATTTGTCAATATGCACCCCAGTTCCCCTGCCTGTGTAAGCCCCTCAAAATAGAACTATTTCGATTATACTGCCTCTCCATGTTGTTCCACCCAATGTGCACACTTCACATGCCCGCGTTAAATTGATCCTGACATGTGTCTGCCCGTTTCACCACTCCATCTATGTCCTGCTGAAATCTGCTACTATCCTCCTCTCTATTTACTACGTTGCCAAATTTGCATCATCTGCAAACTTCAAAATATTATTCCCTGTATTCAAGTCCTGGTCCTTTAGGCATATCATATAAAACATTGGTTTTAAGACCTATCCATGGGAGAACCCACTGCATAATTCTCTCCAGTCAGAAAAGGCATTCTTTCACCACTACACTCTACCTCCTATCACATAGCCAATTAAATACCCAAGGTACCACCATCCCTAAAATTCTATGCGCCTCTATTTGCCGAATAAGTCTATTATGAGCTACTTTATTAAATGACTTTTTAAAATCCATATATCTTCTCAACGACCTTCATCAAACCTCTGTTAGTTCATTAAAGATCTCAATCAGGTTAATCAGACATCATTTTCATTTAACAAATACATTTTGGCTGTCCCTTATTAACCCATGCTTCTCCGAGACAGAATACCAAGAGTCTCTAGTAATTTTCTCACTACTAACATTAGATTGCAGTTAACTGGTTTATCTATCTCAATTATCGTGCAAGTAAACGGTTTGCTGTGATCCATCCCCCCATCATTTGTTTACTTTTACTCAGATACCATTATCCGCGGCGTTCTGCCAGGTGTTGTGCTCCATGCTCTCTGCAACAGCTGTTAGACATCTTCTGCCCCAGTGGAAGTCACGGTCGAGGTGTGGAACTGACGTGTGGGGCAGTATCCCGCAGTAACTCGCACCCTGTGGTTCCAAGTCGCAACATGCCGGAGCTAGACCGCTGTCTCCAAGTTTGCTTAAATCGATCTGTAATCTTCAGCAAGATGTACATTTAGCAACTGCCGTCTTTAGCCGTCATATACAACAATAAACTAAACATGATCGCACTGAATTCAGTGGAAATAAAAATGGGGATTAATGTAAATCAATCTGCCGATTGGCTCTCGCCCATTTTACAGTAATGCACAATGTCAGAATTAACCGCTGATATCGCAGTCTTATTTCAAGAAGAAACAAGGATACAATCACAGTTGAGTTTCAGCCAAGATAAAGTAAAATAACTATTCTTTAAGCATGCAAAATTAAACAAAGACCAACATTTTTATTTTGTTTCATAAAATTGTACCTTAATATTAAAAATAAATGGCAAAAATTATTTAAGATATTTTAATGTTTCTGATTTTTAAGTCATTGTCTCATTGAATTGAACAGTGTAGGTCTTTATATTGATATATTTCATCTCAATCTTGAAGGTGGTGAGATCATCCATTACTTGCTGATTTGTGCAAGTGCAGGGGGCGGGTTGGTAGTCCTGGTGCTGGCTGTCATCATTGGGAAGCAATGTGTCTCAAAGAAAAATAAAGGTAAGACATAATTTAGATTCTTTACTAAAGTAAGAACAGTTTTCAAAGAGAGGGTGAGCGAGAACTTCATTTTAAATGTAGAGAGAAAGTTAGTTGATTGCAACTGAACGTTTCAAAGAGCTTTTACTCTGTCTCACAGGAACAGGGGCGGTTGCTGAACATAACATTGTATCCTGGGGTTTAAACTATATGGGACGCTTCACGGTCACCCCAGTCTGCTATATTTACACAAATTGCAGCACCTGATGTATTGAATATGGGTTTAATCACTACCGGTGTAGCGGTAGATTCGAATTTCTAAAATGTGGTGGAATTTTCCGAGTTCCCCCAGCCATCTGCAGAGACTAGCGTGATCTTTTTTGGAAAATCACTTTTCATTGATTGCCAGTTTACGCCCATTCGGGACAATGAACGTAGAATTGTGGGTTGTGTCCCCGCGATTTTCCAATCAGGATCGCGCAGCTTCCGAGGCCCCAGCCGCATCTGAAAAATCAATTGTCAAAAACAGATCGGAAACCAACAAATACTTAAAATGTGATATCTAGATCATGTTATACTTTATATTGAATCTACCCGAAGTGTATTTCCAGGCTGAGTAAATGCCTCATTGTAAAGTCCTGAACTTCATTCATTACCAGGAGCACAGAACGATGGCGAAAGATCCGACTATCGCGAACAGCCGGTATGTGTGCATGATTAATTCTAATATATCTCAGATATAAACATATACATAACAGTTTTAATCTATTTAAAGCAATAATTTGTCACGTTAAAATCTATTGCTCTAAAGATTCATACAAAAATAGCGCAGATTGAATTCAGCGCTTATGGCAACGATCTTCGTAAATAGTTCAAAGCAGCTGAGTTGTAAATGTCATCTGCTGATGGCGAATAAGCATATTGATTAAAAGTTACCATCAACCATAATTAATAATTAATAACTGTTTTTGCCTCCTGGACACAGCGGACAGTACGTTGGCGGTAGTTCATAATACTGTGCCCATTAACTAACTCTGAACTTAATCCAGAGTACGCGAGTTCAAATCCTATCATTGTAATTTGAGATTTTGAATTCAGTTTTCAAAATCTGTAAATAAATGATGTTATCTGAAGCTGTGGGGTTGTCTTAAAACCCCAACTGGTTCACTGATTTCGGTTAGGGAATGAAACCTGCCATTCTTACCCGGTCTGCACTGTATGTGACTGCAGTCCACACCAAGGTGGTTGACTCTCAACTTCCCCCTGCAGTCTCCTCTGAATCCCACCACCACCAACTTCTGAGGGAAACCAGGGATGGGCAATAAACGCCGACCTTGCCAGCGATGCCCACATCTCGAGAATTAATACAAAATCCGGCACAATGTCATAGGCTGACGGTGCCAGTTTAGCTATTTCTTGTGTCCGCATGCGCCCAGAGCACAACGATGGAATTTTGGGTGAATTTGCCGAAATGTTAAGAAGACGAGTAGATAGGTGACGATTAATCGGCATTCCCTTCAGTCGCCTCATTCTCCCGTCATAGTATCCAACTGAAATCGCAAAACCTCCAATGTCAACGCCCAACCTTCACCTCCTTGGGCGGAATTTGCTGCTTCACCGCACAGGCCGTGAGACCAAGCAAGCACGGAGATGCTTATCGGAAAATTGAGGGTTATTTTCCCGCAATCTCCTACGTATTGAAATCAATGGACAGAAACGAGTTGGCATTAATTCGAGATGTTCCAATATATACCGCCTGCAGCATGTGATTACCGATCGGGGGAAGCGTCCGCGAAATTTCGAGCACACCAAGATAATTATTCCAAGCAAATCTGATTCTTTCATTGTATATGTTTTTCCTGATATCTGTTCGACATTTGTGTTCCATTTGTATCCCTAGTTCTAATTCATCTCCGTGCTTGAGCCATCAGGGTCTACCTTAGAGTGAAAGACAGATGCACATTGATGTAGATAGAAATATATAAATATATATATATATATATATATATATATATATATAGTTATAGATGTAGATATAGATATTGTGACATTGTGGATGAATTAAAAGCTGAACAAAAGATTCTATGTGTAGGCCAGAAGCTCAATGACAAGCTTTAATATAATCTCTTGTATTCCATGTCCTTATCCTTGATTCCAGAATTCTATTCGTTGTTTACTTTTCTGGACATTGAAAGTGACCTGACTGCTATTAACCCCAGACCCCTTTCTGTCTCCTTGTGCTAATTCAATTCCATTCATTGTATGACTACGATGCACATTTACCATTATGCCTAAAGCTCAATGTTCTAAAGGAGTTAAATAGTTTTACTATATTTTTTGCAACGAAAGTGTAATTTCAAGTATGAAAACCTTGCCAGATGAAGGTTATTTCAACTAGATTACTCCTATCAATGGAATTCAGGGATGAACTTTGATCCCTTATATTTCTTTACTTTCTTAAAATGTAAATTTCTAGGGATTTCCGTAACTTCGGCGGGACACCCGTGGAATTCCCAGACACACTACCTAAAGGGCACTTTCAGCCTATTACACCGATTCTATGGGGCTTCTAGTGGTCACCCAGCAAAGTGAGATCAGGAGACCGGTTGTAGCACCGCGCATTTTTGGAGGTAGATTTTCGTCTTTACCGTCTGGGCGTTAAGCAATGCATGGGCGGAGCGCAGAAAGGGAGATCTGGTGGAGAGGATCGCTCGTCCCGAGGGAATTTCTTTGCATTCGATTCAATTTTAGGAAAATGCGCGAGGTCTGTTGCCAGCAGCGGCTCCGCAAGATATTCCAATCCATGCGCAGCCCTGACGATGCTTCAGGTCCAGGCGGTAAAGAAGAAACCTTCTTTCACCCTCCCCCAAACTGTTCGAATATTTGTGATAATGCGACTGATTCCGCCTGCTGGGCACTGACGGCGCGGACACGGAGCACAGACAAGAAGGTTCTGGCAGCAGTGACTGATATTCCATACATCCATTTAATGGATGGACTCTGAACCTGCGGTTTTAGGGCCTGCTCGCATCGTTCTGTGCAGGGAGCGCCGAACCGCGGTATCTGCCCTAACACCATAACAAAATATAGTTTTGCCCTTCCTCCCATGCAGGGACCAGCCGAAGTGATGGTGCCTTATGCCACATTAGATCTGACCAAGTCCCGGAAAGGTCCAAGACCAAAGCATCAAGAGAGGACAGTGTATGCCCAGGTAGGGCTGGGGAGCAGAACAAAGAGACAAAGATTAACTGTAATTAATGGGCATGCAGGATAGTGTAAGAAAGACCTTGAATAGTACTATGGTAATCTTTTATATTTAATTCATCATTTATATCCTCGCTATTTATGCGAGGATCCAGCTATTCCAATGAATGTGCTAAATATTAGACTATAAACAAGTACAATGTCGAAGTAATGATATTTCCAAACATTGATTTCACAGACCAAGCAAAGGGGGCCTGATAATAAGTTGACCTACGCTGCTCTCGACATGACAGGCTCGAAGAAAACAGCAAACCCTAATTTTAAGGATAAGAGCACGGAGTATGCTCAGCTACAGATGAAAAATCAAAGAGCAGACGTTATTTTAACGGAAGGAAAAGCCAAGTAATATTTGCGCCAATGCGGAACCCGTTTTATTTGTGTTTAACTAACTAGATGCTCATTAACCTAACATCAGTAACTGGGAAAATAATTGCAACTATTCTTAGAAGAAGAGTGGGGAGCCCCAGTTTAGAAATAGTTAGCAACCAACGTCCAGCATGAATTAGAAGCGGGCTCCCGTCTGTCTGCCCCATTCACCTTATTTTGAAGCTGCAGATGAAATAGGTTCTAAAAACCCACTGACACGCCGCCCAAGCTTTGCTCAAACAGGTCCCAGCCGTTCAAAGGCCAGGCATGCGATTCGTGTTCGGACTTCTATTTCGCAGTTGCTGTTTTGTGCTGCTTGAATTCTATGCAGCTTTGGAAAATGTTGGATTTAAAGCGTTTTCACGATTGATAGATAAATCCTTAATCACAACACCGTGATCGCTCAAGTATCAGTAACTTGAGATATTTGAAAATTAATAGGAATGTGCATTTAATCTTCATCGGGTATAAATTCGTCTTGAGCGATAGCCAAAATGGGCGCTAGAGATTAGACAACAGGTTTGCACTCGATTTTCCTTTATATTGAATTCTGGCCATAGGGATTGGATTGGGTTCAAGGAATAAAATTAATCTCAGTGAACAGGGAATCAGTTGGTTGAAAGAAAAAATGAAACTGCCTGTATATATGCCTTTCTGAGATCTCAACTCCTCCCAAATCGCTTCAAAGTCACGGAAGTACTTTACAATTGTAGTCACGATTGTCATGTAGGGAAAATGGGACAGCCAACACGCACAGCAAGACCCCACAAACAGTAAATGAAATGTATGATCTGATAACTGTTTCACTGATGTTGGCTGAGGCATAAATATTGGCCATGAGAGCAAGAGAACTTCGCTGATTTTCTTCACATTGTGCCATGGGTTCATTTACGATGAGAGGGCAGACGGGAATTTGATTTAACGACTCATCCAAAAGACGGGAACACTGAGATTGCAGCATCCCTCAATGCTGCTCCGACCTGTTAGATTAGATTATGTACTAAAGATATTGAGTGGCGATCGAAAAATGTACCTTAATACTCAGAAAGGAGACTTCTGCCTAGGAAGAAAGTAGCTAATTTAGGAACTTACTGTAACCTATAAAACATTAAATAGTTCAGATAAGGTGAATGCAGAATTTAAAAGTAAATCCCGGAAGTAGTACCGGAGGACAAAACATAATTAAGTAAGAAATATTTTTTTTAAAGGTATTAGGAAGTGTTTATATTTTAGTCAGAGGCTTGAATACTTCTTCAAACGGGCTACAGAACCAAAATTGTTAGTTGTATTGTAAATGTGTCTGGATGCTCTAAAGGGTGAGCTGGGTACTAAGCGACGAGCTTCAGTGGGCCGACTGGTCTTTACTGGGCCTTGACTTGTATTATGTTGTTACTATTCATTTAGTTGTAATCTACTTTCCAGTGTATCACTGTTATTCGAGAGTTAACAGAATGCCCAGACGAAAAAGCATTAACATAATAGAATATGGATATTGTATGTTGCCTTTCTTATTTTACTGATTTGTATTCTGTAATAAATCTACTTGTAAGATTGTGTTCTGGTAAAATAAATGTATATCACATTCCTTCCTGCCACCTCTTCACTTTGCAACTGCAGTAAGCTTAAAGTTACAGACATTTTTATGAACATAAACATAAACAAAGCTCAGTCTTCTGTGCAGAAATGTTAGACCGCCATGGCTCTGTAATATGCATTCGGTTGTATAAACTGGAAAATCAGGTTAGTGTCAGATATCTTATGAACCATGGGGACAGCTAGGGTTGTCTGGGTTGTTGAAACTAGAATATCTTCATTTATCAACACTAACATTCGCTGATACATTATTGATTCATATCATAAGTGAGAAGAGTAAACACATTCGTGCATACTCCATGAATCCCCACCAAACCTAAAATTATTTTATTGGAGAGGTAGTCCCAATAAACGCGTATGAGATGCATCGCATGGTACAAGATGTTGTTTGATGAGTTGCACTTATAAATCTGCGCAATATTGGGACACTACAAGGACTGGTCCAGTAGTAGGACACGCCGGTGACGGAAAGGCGCTTGCAGGAAACATTGGCCAGGAAATATTAAGTCCGCAGTACTTGATGTTCTGCGTAGTGAAGTTAAAGGACGGAACGGCAGGTTCCAGTTATGGGCCTCCTGTTTGCTGGCCAGCTCTCCCTGCGGGCACCCTTCGGCCTCGGGAGTGTCCAAAGGGTCGAATCAGCCCTGGTATATGGTTCAGCAGAGAATGCCGTGGAATGCCCTAATTATGGTTGCAGCTCCTCTGTGCAGAAATCGATTTGGTTTGAAGATGTAATTGCACAGTTTCTGGAAAGGTTGGATAGATCACTACGAAGCAGGGGAACAACTGAAAATTGTTCACTGACCTTGTGCAGGGTTTGTAAGAAACGAACAACGGAAACGAACACTATTAAAATCATTAGATGAAGGGCCAGGCTCTTAGTGGAACAGATTAAGGTTTAAAAAATATAGAGAGTTATCAGAACGAAGGAAAGCAAAGAAAGAACAATGCGGTCCCTTTCAAGGTATCAGGAACTCCTAAAGCGCTTTGCAGACAATACACTACTTTTGAAGCGTCATTGCTTTAAAGTAGAGAACCCGGCAGCCAATTTTCACACAGCAAGATCCCACAAACAGCAATGAAATAATGACAAGATAATCTCTTTCAGTGATGTTGCCGGAGGGATAAATATTGACCAGGACATCCGTTCTTTCAATGGTGTAATGGGATATTTATCGTCCACCTGAGAGGGCATACAGGGCCCCGGCTTAATCGCTCAGCAAAAGACCGCACCTCCGAGAGTGCAGCACGCACTGAATACTGCACTGGACTTTCAGCCTAGATTATGTGCTCAAAACTATGGCCGGGTAGTTGAACCCTCAACCACTGATCCAAGGTCACTTATTGCGTCGCCAGCACATCTCAGACCTCTTTTACATATCTTGAATTTCTTCTTGAAGTGTAGTGGCTTTTATATGTAGAGTCAATAAGATACATTATCTGTGTTTCTGTTTTGGTGGGGTTGATTCAGTCCTGCACTGCGGGAAAAGCCTTATTTTTCTTCCGATACTGTCTCTAACTTCTTATCCGAAAGGCGGCACATCTGACATTCAGCAGAACCAGTAGGGCAGTAGATGGGATGAAGTGTTGGGCAGAAGAAATATCCTTGGTACACTAGAGAAAGCGAAAGCGACCTGTCAAGGTACTTTGACATTAACGGCTACAAAGGCGTCAGGCTGCACCTTTCTTTAACATGGCTCTGAAAAAAGCCGTTTTAAACTATGATAAAATCTTCATTATTGGAATAGCGTCTTACCCTGGGATTTTTTTGGAGAAATTACTGAAGAATTGTGGTTTTTAAATTCGTCTAATGTCGTTGAGACTTTTCTAAATAGTGAACGACATCACACATAAATCTCCTCCATCAGGTTGGTCCAGCTATAAACATTCCATCCTCTCTCAGTTAATAATTTCCAGCCATATGTTTACAGACTCGGCAGTGTGTTTAATCATTGCTCCAAGTCAAGCCTCATTTGGGTGATTTGAACATCTATCACATACCAATTCTTGACTTTCTTGAAAATTGGCCTGTTGATTAAAATGTTGTTGTCACGTGTACTTATGTTTATCTGGGATACATTTCCGGCCTTCTCGGAGCAATTCCCAAATTGTCTGACTGAATGACTGTTTGCGAAGTCTTTGACTCTCAGCTAATTGTTCACGGGTTGAGAAGGGTTGGTTGTGGCTCTGGAAGAATGCTTGTGTGCGTTACTAAACAGGCTTATGTGTGTAAATACGTTTATGACCTCGACATGGAGATGCACACATCTGCAATGTAACCAGTGGGCTGCAGATATATTGCACAGAAATGTCATCACTTTCAAGTGCTACTAAGATAGACTCGATCAAATAGGAATCGATTTCATTAATCTGCAGCAGTGACGGGGTTAATGAGTGGATGATTTACTGCTCGTGTACAAAGCTAGATATGACTTAATGTGACCTTTTACCAAATCTGTGATGTGGTTTCTGTTGTACTGAAAACTGTTGGCCAATGTTTATTCTATTATCGCTCTTTATGCATAAGTGAGAACGTGAATCTTAGCATTTCTGGGGGCATCAAGCATTGAGTTTATTTCAACATAATGGAAACATGTCTTGTGGTTAGCAAGTGTAACTATTAAACAACACCTTTCAAGGTAGATTTAATAACTGATCTGTTTTTATACATAGAAGGTTAATTCTGCCTCTTAGACTGCGAACACGCACATGAACCATTGGATCTGCTCAGTGGCAGAGCTGGTTTCTGAGGAAGGACAGGGAATACTGAGGAGGCCTGTGTGGTTATTTCACTACAGGATTTCACTAAACTTCACATGCCCTGTAAATGTCAATGCACATGGGGGTAATTTTTACTTTCTGTGATCTATAAAACTGGTAATAACATATCGGAAGACCGATTTATATCTCTCCCAATTTTTATTTCCATTGGGGCAATCGCTCAACACTATCGCACATCGAGTAATTTTAACTTTGGGCGGTTGTGTAAAACGGGCGCTATCGAATTAGCCGTCTATTATAGGCCACGCCCGATTTTTATTTCCATTAAAGTCAATAGAAGTTAAATCCATCAGCGCATATCACCGGCAAATCCAATATCGCGAATGTTACAACACAGTCCAAAGTTAAAATTACCTCCCAAAGAAAAGGTGCCCCAGATGCATTTGCAGCCCTGCTCCTGTTCAATTTCACACTGAGATGTGACTCTGATCTCTGGTGGACCGGTCACATTGGAGGATAAAAACAAATAAAGCTCGAAATTCTCAGCAGGTTAACAGCACCTGTCCAGAGAAAAACGGAGTTAAATTTTCAGGTCGTTGACTCTTTATGGAAGAAGACGCAAAAATCCTCTCGGAAATAGTGGAGTACCAAGGGTCTAGCAAGAATGAGGAACTGAAAGAAATTAATATTAGCAAAAAAAATAGTAATTGAGAAAATAATGGGCCTGAAAGCCGATAAATCCCCTGCAGCTGATGGCCTACATGCTCGGGTTTTGAATCAGGTGGCTATAGAGATAATGAATGCATTGGTTGCCATCTTTCAAAATTCCATAGATTCTAGAACGTTTTCCACGGTTTGGAAGGTAGCAAATGTAAACGCACTATTTAAGAAAAGAGGGAGAGAGAAAATGGGGAACTACAGAACAGTGAACCTGACATCAGTAGCAGGGAAAATGCTGGAATCTATCATTAAGGAGGTGGTAGCAGGGCACTTAGAAAATAATAATAGGATTGGGCAGATTCAACACGGATTTATGAAAGGGAAATCATGTTTGACAAATCTGTTAGAGTTTTTTGAGTTTGCAACTAGCAGAATAGATAAGGGGGACCCAGGGGATGTGGTGTTTTTGGATTTTCAGAAGGCATTCTATAAGCTGCCACACAAGAGGTTATTAAACAAAATTAGGGCTCTTGGGATTGGGGTTAATATACTAGCATGGATTCAGGATTGGTTAACGGAGAGAAAACAGAGAATAGGAATAAACGGATCATTTACGGATTGGCAGGCTGTAATGTGTACCGCAAGGATCAGTGCTTGGTCCTCAGCTATGTACAATCTGGATGAGGGGACCAAATGTAATATATCCAAATTTGCTGATGATACAAAGCTGGGTTGGAATGTAAATTGTGAGGAGGATGCAAAGAGGCTTCAAGGGGATATAGACATGCTAAGTGAGTGGGCAAGAACATGGCAAATGGAATATAACTTGGAGAAATGTGAAGTTATGCACTTTGGTAAGTGAAATAGAAAAACAGATTATTATTCAAATGGTGAGAGATTGGGAAATGTTGGTGTTCAGAGGGAACTGGGTGTCGTTGAACATGAATCACTGAAAGTTAACATGCAGGTACAGCAAGCAATTAGGAAATGGTTTGTTGGCCTTTATTACAAGAGGATTTGAGTATAAGATTAAAGACGTCTTAATCCAATTATATATTGGACCTTGGTAAGACCACACCTGGCGTATTGAGTACAGTTTTGGTCTCCTTACCGAAGGAAGGATATACTTGGCATAGAAGGAGTGCATCAAAGTTTCACCAGACTGATTCGTGGGTTGTGGAGATTGTCCTATGATGAGAGATGGAGTAGACTAGATCAATATGCTCTAGAGTTTAGAAGAATTAGAGGTGATCTCCTTGAAACATAAAACGTTCTTACAGGGCTTGACAGGTTAAATGCAGGGGGGATAGTTCCCCTGGCTGGGGAGTCCAGAACCAGAGTTCACAGTCTCAGAATAATGAGTCGGTCATTTAGGGCTGAGATGTGGGGACATTTCTTCACTCAGAGGGTGGTGAATCTTTGGAATTTTCTACCCCAGAGGGCTGTGGAGGCTCAGTCGTTGAATATATTCAAGACAGAGATCCATAGATTTTCGGATAGTAGGGGATTCGAGGGATATGGGGATAGTGCAGGAAAGTGGAGTTGAGGTAGAAGATCAGCCATGATCTTATTGAATGGCAGAGCAGTCTCGATGGACCGAATGCCTACTCCTGCTCCTATTTCTTATGTTCTTATGTTATTTTTTCGTCAGATCCGGCAAAGGTTAGAGATATAATACCGTTTAAGTAAGTACGGAGGCAAGGAAAGCGGGAGGGGACGAAAGAACAAATAGGGAATGTTTGTGATAGAGTGGAAGGCAGCAATGAATAAATGATAAAAGGGATGATGCTGGAAGGCATACGGGGGTGGTAAAGGAACAAGTAAAGAAACAGAAGATGGGTCCAGAGGAGTTGTAAATGGCCCTTAGCAGAATCATTACAAACAGCTTCTCTCCAAAAAATGAGAGCGGTGGTTATGATCTGAAATTGTTGATCTCAATGTTGAGACCTGAAGGCTTAAAGTACTTAATCGAAAGAGATGTTCTTCCTCGAGCTTCATTAGAACAGTGTAGGAGGCCGAGGACGGAGAGGTCAAAGTGGGTGTGGGACCGAGAATTAAAATGACAAGCGACCGGAAGCTCAGGGTCACAATTGCAGAATGAACCGAGGTGCTCAAAAAAGCAATCTCCCAATATGCGGTTGGGCTCCTCAATGTACAGGAGACTGTAGCATGAGCAGCGAATACTGTATATTAAATTAAAAGTAGTACATGTAAATCACTGTTTCACGTGGAAGGTGTATTTAGGGCTCTCGACTGTGAGAAGGAAGGAGGTAAAAGGGCAGGCATTCCATCAGCTGCGCATGCATGGGAAGGTGCCGTGGGAAGGGGAGCGGTGTTGGGCTGATTGAAGAGTGGACTAGGGTATCCCTCCAGAATGCTGAAACGGGATGGAATGGGAGGGGAACATGTGTTTGGTGGCGGCATTGGCTGGATGTGGTGGAAATGGTGGAGTATGATCCACTGAAATTGGAAGCTGGTGGGGTGGGAGGTGAGAATGACGGGAACCCTTTCATGGTTCTGGGGGGGAGGAGAAGGATTAAGGGTAGAAGTGCGGGAAATGGAATTGACACGGGGGAGGGCCCTGACAACACCCCTGGAAGGTGAACATATAATTTTAATGTTATGCCCCATAGTTCTGGAATCAACGATATAATTTATTTCTATCAACCCTATCAAATCATTGAATCATCGTAAAGATCTCAATTAGATCACCCCTTAACATTCTATGCTCAAGGAAATACAAGCCTTGTCTGTGCAACATCCCCCCATAATTTAAATCCTTTAGCCCCGTTACCATTCTGGTGAATCTATACAGCACCCCATCCACGGCCAAATATCCTTCCTGAGGTGCGGTGCCCAGAATCGAACGCAGTGCTCCAGATGCGATGTAACCAGAGCTTTACACAATTGTAGCATGACTTTCAGCCCTTTTCTATTCCTTGAGATAAATGCTAACGTTCCATTAAACTTTCACATTATTTTTCTACCTGTCCACTAGCTTTTCGTGATTTATGTATGTGGACCACTTAGTCTCTGCTCCTCCATAGTTCCTAGGTTGTCAATATATAGAAAATACTCTGCTCTATCAGTCTTATGTCTAAAGTGGATGACCTCATATTTCTCCACACTGAAATACATCTGCCACAGATTTGCCCATTGACTTAATCTATCAATGTCCTTTTGCATCGTTTTGCTACGGTTTACATTACTTGCTGTGCCACCTAACTTGGAGCCGTCAGCAAATTTCTTTAGTTGTCCAAAGTTGTTTACTTACACAAGTAGCGCTCTTGTTGTTTAGGGGTATGTACAGGTCTTGTATTATGACAAATACTTCTTTGTACATCTCCCACTGTTCATCTGTAGTTTTACCTGTTAACAGTTCCGTCCAGTTTACTGTGGTTACTTTCTGCATCGGCCCTTCAATGTCATCTTTATTTGAACATAGGAATGGAAGTGAATGATACCATATAGGATTCCCACTCTAGTCCGAAGAAAGGCTCGTATTCTAGAGACAGCTTACCTTTCAAGATTTATTGCTGATATAAGTGATTACAAACAAGCAACGATGTCTATCATATATTCAAGGCCAATCATGCTCAGACGCCCCCCGCTCCCCCACTCCAAGATACGCTGCGTTCTACATTTATACTTTTGCCATAACAGACCCACTTTTGATTGTATGATCTAACCCGAGCACCATGTGCTCTCCCTTTGTCTGAAAACGAACTCAAATCTGATTTGCCCAGCTCTGCGATGTGTCACCTGGCTAGTCTCAACGTGAAACCATTCGGCAACTCTTTTTTCAGGTTTATTTGGTCTAATGCTTCATGTTCCATTATAACCCCACTCACCCCGCTTTCTTAACTATTTAAACTGATACACTTCTAAATTCACGTGATACAAGTTTCATTTAAGATTCTGTTGACAAAGGCCAGGTTTACGTGAATACAGTTCATTACTTTTTCACCAGATGCATTTAATTCGGCTTTTATACTTTATCTTGGTCATGCTGTTTTTGTCACAGATATTTCTCTGACACATGCTGAACAGTCTCTCTCTCTCACTATCCATCTATCTATCTATCTATCTATCTATCTATTTATCTCTCTATCTATCTATCTCTCTATCTATCTATCTCTCTATCTATCTCTCTATCTATCTCTCTATCTATCTCTTTATCTATCCATCTCTCTATCTATCTCTCTATCTATCTCTCTATCTATCCATCTCTCTATCTATCTATCTATCTATCTATCTATCTATCTATCTATCTATCTCGCTCCCTCTCTATATATATATATATATCTCCCTCTTTGCAGATCCTCATACCAATTAACCCGTGATGCTATTTTCCCTATTCCGGGTTGTTAACCTATTATGTGACGCAATATCCGACACACGTCTCAGGCAACGTTTAGAATAGGACTGGGTTGGACAGTCAAACGAAAAAACAATGGAAAGTCCACGATGTCTACAACTGCTTCGTAATGCCATGTTTACCCTTTATGCCAGCCGACTTATGTTCTCGAACTCCTAGGCTGCTACATCCAAAAGGTGCTCCATGACTGAGATGGCTGGTGGCGAGGATTGGGTGGCTAGATCGGATCTGCTAGAACCCTTGAAGCCTGAAATAACAAGCATCTGAGTGAACCAAATCTTCCAGAGGGACCAGCTTCCGGCAGCCTTTCTGTTTTAGAGGATGGAGGGCCCATGTCTGAAATTCTATCATGCACAGAGATAGGATGGGACATTACGGAAGCATTTCCATTACCACTATTTGGAGTTGCGGCATGTGTATCCCTTACATTCATCCCCCTTTTGGCGGGAACAGACTCAGCCACATTGGTCAGTACATTACAGAGCGAATACCCGCTTGGCGATTGTCTTCTTCCTTTCATCCTTCGTGAGAACTTAATATAATGTTAAAAGATCAGTGGTAGGAGTCCTTGTTTTCTCCAGTATGAGTGCAGGCATCACATGACACTGTGAGGTGCAGGGGAATTAGGCATTTTAAGAAATTGTCTCTAGAATTCCTGCAGCATGCTATGTGATTGGACAGAGTGTTTCTTAGTTTAGATGTTGCTTGAGTACTTGAAAATGTTTTCGTTTGCATGCGTGAGTTATCCTAACACCCAGGTCATCCGAGGGAAACAATATGAGGCAATGAGATGAGTGAAAGTTCTATCTGTGGTACAATTAATCTCTTCCTGTAGTTCTTGGGTGGCGTGGTTGCACAGACTTCGTCAGCAGCCTCCCTGTAAACTGCCTGAACTACCCTCCTCTGGGACGTCCTACTCTCAAGGCTCAGCAGCCGATCACTTCTCGCTTTGACGGGAGCTGCCATGCCTGTCAGAAGAAGGCCGACTAGAAAGAAATGAATCCGGATCGGAGTGGGTTTGGAGGGGCGGATGGAAGTCCTGCCCTGAAGTAACGCCGACACGGAGACTAGAATCCATCCTCCGATTACCGTCTTTACCGGGCCACAGCCTTTGGAAATCTGCGGCATCACCGGATTCCTGCTCCGAACCCATCAGCAATGGATAATAAAGACCGAGGAAGGAAATATTGACGGGTTAGGGGCCAAATTATTTGCATCAGACTCAGCTCAAAATATCTTCTTTCTCAAACTTTCCGACCTTCTGTAATTGGCAATGCAACCCTCCCATCCCACCCGTCTTCCCGCACCCCTTCCTTTCTGTAACTTCTATATAATATAAATTGTTTCTGCCTAATCAGGGAGTTTCATCAACGTGTTGTTACCGGTCACTTCTTTAATGTTACGTCATTGAGATAAACCACGTGCAGACCGACCAATGGGGCTTTGGTTTAACTGCAGATTGCAGATCCTGTTAAGATGAGGTGCTCACGCACATTAACTGACATTTACGTTCACAGCTCGCCTCTTAAAATAGATTATCGGAAACAGTTTTAGGCACGCGATATGACATCTCGTCAAATCACAAATCTTATCGGATTATCTACAAACTGATATTTCCAAACCATCCGAGCCGCGGTTCAGTGGCAGAACAATTTCCATTGAACAATGTTTGTGTGTCACTACATATGGGCGCTTGGGGTTATTTACAAAGGTATTTTCCGTTATAATCGAATATTTTACTTTCTTGCTTGCTTTTTTAATTTGTTATCGATCTCTATATAGACATATTTAGCGAGCTGTCTATTCGTGCCTATCTTTTATCTCTATTTTGTGATTAATGTTTATTTTGTTTTAGTTGCTTCCGCTGCAGTTTCCCAAAGCCCTGAAAGCACCAGTGTGATGGCAGGTGCAGACATTACCTTCCATTGCAAGACCAGCTCTGTCCAGAATAATTCAGTTGTGAATGTTTATTGGTGGAGACTTGGCGACAATCATTTCATACAACCAGATTCTGACGGCAGGAAACGATTCTTTCCTTTGAAAAACGGAGAGGCTTCCTTCCAGATCCTGAGTGTCCGTTTCCCAGACTCCGGATCCTATTACTGTGGAGTGAGATACACAGGTAACCCGATGATAAAAGGAGCCGGATCGAAGCTTGATGCGCACGGTAAGCGACCTTGGAGAAAGTTGCGGTCGCTGCTATTGTATGACAGTGTATATAGTATCGCACTTTTTTGATTATTTAATGAATTGACCACTACAGCTAGTTTGTGGGAGATGATTAGGGAACATTATTTAAAATCAGCCCCAAAATCATATCACGATATGTTAAGTATCTCTGGGCTCCAGGACAATATACAGAAGAAGGATCTGAATCCAAAGTATGTGGCAGCAATAGGGACCTTGATTTACTGGCTATCGATAAAGAAGAAATAAGTTTGTACAAGATATTGGTAGGGGCGCACCTTGAATCCTATGTGAAAATCTAGCACAAAATTGCCATGGGACTAAGCAAACTTTCCTTTTTAAGTATATATCCAAATTCCGTTTTGAAAGTTACGACTGAATCTGCATCTACCAGCCTTTCAGGCAGTTCAATCCAAATCATAAAAACTCGCTGTGCAAAAAAGCATTCTACACATCTCGCAATTATCTTAAATCTGTGCCCATCTGCCACTGGAAAGGGTTTCTGTGTATTTACTAACTCAAAGCCTCTCATAATTTTGCACTCCTTAATACATCTCCCCTTAACTTTCTCTACTCTAAGCACAACAATTCCAGCTTCTCCAGTATCTCCATGCAACTGAAGACCCTCGTCCCTGGTATCATTCTAGTAAATCTCTTCTGCACCCTCTCCAAGGCCTTGACATCCTTCCTACAACGTTGTGCCCAGAATGGACACAATACTCCAGATGAGTCCTAACCAGTGATGTATACACGTTTAACTGAGCATCCTTGCTTTTGTACTCTATGTCTCTGTTTATAAAATTGAGAGGTCGCACAACACCAGGTTATAGTCCAACAGTTTTATTTGAAATCACAAGCTTTCGGAACTATCGATTGCCCCTTCCTCAGGTGAAGTGATCAATTTTGTCCACCCCAGTCCAACACCGGCATCTCCGCATCATGACCTCTGTTTATAAAGCCATGGGCACCATATGCTTGTTCTGCCACCTTCAAAGATTCTGGTAGTCCAATTGTACAAATGATCTGTATGTAAAACCCTATCGGTTTGAACTCAACTCAGTGAGTAGACGACTGAGCTGTAACTGTATCAATACTGACACGAAATACTGCAAAGTGTGACAGACGAGTCCTCTGTCCGGGAAGAGTTTTGTACATAAATAGTTAAATATTTAGAGAACGGTGATGGAGCGAGTACAATCTATGTACATTTGAATAAACTCCTGGTAAGTTTACAATTTGGTCTAAGGGATACTTTGATCAGTTTCGCAAACTAGATTTGATACTAGTCGGGAATTATACTGCATGAGAGTCGAACCCAGTCTGTGGAATCTCACGCGCTTCTCCGTGAACGAACTGTGGTCAGATCATAACTCTCAATTTAAATTGTAACTTTAACAAGTACGAATGGCGGGGGTGAGGTGGGTTGGGGGGGCGGTTCTTGACGGTGATAATATATTTCCAGTCTAATGTTAGGCTTTCTATGTGCCACTATGAAAGAGTCTGGATTTTCAGCCACTTCCCTCATACTTCTCCAAGGATGATCCCCTCAACCCTCAATTCCCGCCATTCCATTTTAATTAAATATCCAGCAAGTTGGGCTTTTTCTCTTTAAACTTTGGACACAATTATTTTTCCTGCACTTACAAAGTATCCCGGGATCTATGTATCGCTTCTCGGGACGGCAATAATTTTCCCCTGTGTTCCACATTTACAAATCCTAACGCGAGTTGTTTGAAATAAGTTTTGCCTATTGATTTAAACTTGCCTAATAACAAAACTGAGCAAAAAGTTGCTGAGTTGAAATATAAATATATTTTTTTGCCTGGACTAAGCGCAAAGCGGCGACGGCCTGAATGTCTAGTCGCACTGAATTGCTTTCTCCTGTTCCTGCAACACGCTTCTGCAGCGTCCGCATATTAGCCTAGAAAGTTATGGGAAGAATCTTATTTCGAATTCTTAAGTAACCAAAATGCGAATTGGAATCATCGTATCATATTCAGGAAGGCTGGACGCCAAACGGAACTAAAATAGCAAAGTCTGGGCAATCAGTTTATTCTTGACACTCTTCCACAGCTTCACCAGAACCCGTGAGACTGGACCCCAAAGTTTCCGGAACCGACCCATCTACTCTAACACTTGTGTGTGAAACGGCCGACTTCTACCCGGAGGCTCTCAGCTTCACTTGGTATAAAAATAACACCAACATTGTGACTGGGATCAACACCATTATAAAGCAGAATTCGGAGGGAATGTATGAAGCTTCCAGCAGATTGGAAACGACACAGCCAGCCCAGAGCGGGGCTGTATATACCTGTGTGGTGTCTCACCTCACACTGCAGAGTCCAGCCGTGGCTGTTTACTTTGATTCCAGTTCCAACCCAGGTAAGATGTTGACATTTGTGCAATACTGGCATCCACTGAGCACTTTAAATCGGCCTTATTTGCTGTCAATCCTTTTTTGTTTCAGATATACAATTAATTTTTCAGAATGGTCATTCAAAGATTAATTCTATTTGCTGATTTGTGAAACGTATATAAGAGACAAACGTCTGCCATCCGAGAAATTGAGTTTAATCTACAAAAATTATAATGATCAACTGAATTATACTAATCTTCACCAGATTCAATTGCTCGCCATTTAACAGCGAGAGAAAGTTCGTAGAATGTGTTTTTCTCATATATTTAAGTATTTTACGTTATTGAGAACCTGCCGATCCAGATCAGTTCCCTATGTCAACTGCCCAACTCTTCGTGAGATACCACCCGAGAATGAATGGTGCGTCTGTAATTTGCGCTATAATCTTTTTAGCTACCAAGTTCATTATTGTCGTGTCAATGAAAATTCAAGAGTTACATTTTAATCCAGTAATGCAAACAATTTATGTGCCGGATTCCGCTGAGAGGAAAATAAGAATGACTAAAAATATTATATCTATCTCTCTATCTATCTTTCTATCTATCTCTCTCTCTCTCTCTCTCTATCCATCTATCTGTCTTTATATATATATATATATATATAGATGTAAACCAGTTTGCACAGTTAACAGTCTCAGTCCTCGGCTCTGCTGTGGAGACACGCAAAATGTAAATGGGAGAACTAACATATGTTCAAAAGACTGTTTGCATAATACTGCCGATAATGAAGAGCTGGTGATTGATTATTACTATTATCAGTAATAGCAATATTATGATGATTATTTGTATTGTGATTATGATTTTAGGCAATGGACTCCCATCCCTTCCCCTACTAATTGCTGGAGGTACAGGGGGTGCACTGATAATTCTAGCCATCATCACTTTCATTGGGAAGAGTTACCAACTCAGTAACTGTAAAGGTAATGAGCCACCTATGTAGTTTCACTGTGAAAGATTTGTAATAAAAAAGGGATGAACATGACGCCGAGCAAAGGAAGGAACGTTATATCTGGTCCAGGAAGGGAATTATGTTGATATGTTGTAAAGTAATAATTGATTCAACAGTCTGGAAAAAAAAGATTTGCCCAAGATTCATGCAAATGAACTTAAAGTAACTGATAAATGAGTACCGATGTTTGCAATTTTCTGGTGTTGTTTTGATGTTTTGAATCATTGATTCCCTGTGTTATGAGCCGAAGGCATTTCAGGAACGTTACATCTAGATCGTTCAACCAAGGGGGCGGGGGGAGAGTTGAGAATACATTTTCAAAACGTTTCATCAACTATGATCCTTAAGGTGTTATTGGCTGAAACTAAGTCGGATTTCGGTTGTTCACGTCTTGCTGTCTGGTCAAACTTTGATGTTGTATTTCACTAGGCGCACGCGTAAACGAAGAGGGTCCTCGCCACTTAGAAGAACGGGTGGGTTTTTCTACTGAATTTTCGAAAATGTTGAAAGCGTAAAATAATGCAATGCTATACTAAGCATATATAATAATGTTATATATACGGCTATTTTTACGTGTATATTGTTAAATGATTATATGCACGAGTGGCCATCATACGAAATAAACCAATCACCATCAGCCCCATTGCCTGCTTCAAACATCTCCAGTCAATTACAGAATGGTGTGCATGCTGACCTAAGTACCCTCTACACTGCTCCGTCAAACACCTACAGGTCTAGTGCAGTTGGGTTACATCGAGAGTAAAGCTCCCTCTACACTGTCCCATCAAGCATTCCATGTGTAGTTACAGCATGGTTTAGATATAGTGAAGCTCCCTCTACATGCCCAGGACTGGTAAAGCAAGGGTTACATAAAGAGTAAAGCTCACTCTACACTGTCCCATCAAACACTCCCAGGGCAGGTACAGCACGGGAGAGATACAGAGTAAAGCTTCCTCTACCCTAATCCAACAAACACACCAATCGCAGGGAGAGCACGGGTTAGATACAGAGTAAAGCTCCGAAAACAATGTCCCATCAAAGAATCAGTCCCAAAGGAGGTACAGCACGCTTTGGTAACAGAGAAAAGCTCCCTGTATACTGTCCATTCAAACACTCACAGGGCAGGTACAGCATGCGTAAGAAACAAAGTAAAGCTCCCTCTACACTGTCCCATAAAACATTCCCAGGTCTAGTGAAGTTGGGTTACATACAGAGTAAAGCTCCTTCTAAACTGTCCCATCAAACACTTCCATTGCAGTTACGCCACGGGATAGATACAGAGTCAATCTCGCTAAACACTGACCATCAAACACTCTGAATGGAGTTACAGCACTGGTTAGATATATAGCAGACCTTCCTTGGCCCTGGTCCATTTAGCTTGCACTGCGACAGTGCAGTACGGTTAGATACAAAGTGATATTCCATTACTCTGTTCCAATGAATTGCCTGAAGCTCTTCCTTATGAAAAACACTGCAATTGGATCATGCGATTTTCTCCCCACTCTCCCGCCAACTAATCACTGGCTTCTCTGAGTGAGACTGCTAATTCATCAATGTCGATTTTTAATTCATTGCACATTTGCTGCTGTAAAGCAGAACACGAAGAGTTAGATTGAGACGGGCCAAGTAATGGAGAATAATCTGTCAGTGCAGGCTACACTCAAATCTCAGATCCCAAAGCACGAAGTCACTGCGTCAGCTAGTCCTCGTGTTCTCATAAGAAAATAAGAAATAGGATAAGGCAGAGGCCATGAGGCCTCTGGAGCCTGCTCCACCATTCAATAAATTCAAGGCTAATCTTCGACATCAAATCCATTTTGCCGCCCTATCCCCATATCCCTTGATTTCCATAAAGTCCCAAAGCATATCGAATGAGCATCTACATGCCTCTGGAGTAGAGAACTCCAAAGATTCAAAACTTTCTGATTGAGGAAATTCCTCCTCATCTCAGTCTGAAATGGCTGACCCCTTATCATGAGACTGTGACCCCAGGTTCTAGACTCACTAGCCAGTGGAAACAACCTCTCAGCATGTACCGTGTTAAGTCCTCTAACAACTTTATACTTTTCAATGAGATCACCTCTCATTCTTCTAAATTAAAGACCAAAGAGGCCCATTCTCCAAGGAATCAATCTAGTGAACCTCAGTTGCAACTGCTCTAAGGCAAGTCTACCCTTCCTTAGGTAAGGAGACCAAAACTGCACACAGTACCCCAGGTGTGATCTGACTAAAGCCCTGTATATTTGCAGCAATATTCCTTTCTCTTATACTCCAACTCCCTTGCAATAAAGGCTAACATACCGTTTGCCTTACTAATTGCTGTACCTGCATGTTAACTTTCTGTATCGATGGAAAAATATCAATAAAACACTTCTTTTTATGTTATTGAAACCGTGTCTGAGGCAAACATTCGGAGCACAGTTCAGTTGGTGACTGAATGTTGAAGAAAATTATGCTGCTTTTCAGATCTGTTTCATGCATCACTCTGCTGACCAATCAAGGTAATGAGCTAACCGTAAAACGCTTCGATTTTACAGACCATTGGAGGGAAGATTGAAAATAGACTGCTTTAATTGGCCGAGGTTGCAGCCAAAGACGGAAACCTAAAGAGAACAAAAAGCATAAGAAGATGTCGAGGCAAAAGAATAAGGAGAGAACTTAGGCTGATCTAACAGAACAAAGAGCTAAATTATGATAATATTGGCTGTAACATTTAACTGGACCCAGCTGGTCATATCTAGCCTTGTTAAATATATACATATATATATATACATACATAATTCCAACCCAACAGCTCTGTCAATCTCAAATTTTAAAATAAAATGTTAGAAAACCAAAATCGGATCAGACGTCAATGCTCCTATGAGGCGTTCCATCCGAGACTTCAAACTAGCTTTCTTTTTCAGATGCTGATCTTTCTACCGTTTATTTTTCGTTAGTAGTAATATTTCCAGTGTGTTTATATTAACATTAAGACATCCTTCTATGACTTCCTGTTTATTGAGACAACTATTAAAGTGTAAACTGCAGTGAAAGCAAGCGGTAGAGTCTTATTTAAGAGATCTCCTATTTAACCGGAACGCATGCGCTGAAAACCGGCATTTCCGATCTGTCAAAAATCCTCTTGAGAGATCGGACGCCTGCGCTGGAGAAGGGCCTCTGCGGGGGAGAGTTCCGCTTTCTGCAGAACCTCCGCCCACTGAAATCAATTAAAAATCTTACACCAGTTAAAAGCAGGCGTAACGCCTGTGTTTACCAGCATAAGTGTTTAAAAAAAGTTAAAAGAATTAATTTTTTTTCACTTATTTATAACTTTAAAATACTTTCAAAAAGGTAAATTCATTTTAACCGCGTAAAAAACTTTAATTACTTTTTTCAAAAAATTAAATTTTTGTTTAAAGTATTTAATTTAATATAATCTGAACCCATTTTAAAAACGTGATGGTTTTTTAAAATTTATTTAATGTTTTGATGTCTTTTTCAGTGATCCCCATTTATGCTTTTGATAGGTCTATCTGTAAAATGTATGACGGGTGATTTCCTTCTCGCACTGGCTCGCCTACCCCACGTGATCCCAGGGATGCTTGCGAACCGCATGCACCCCTGGGATATCTGGGCCCTGCGCATTTCATCCTGGAGAGTCCCAGGATCGGAAATGGACGGACCTCGCGAGTCCTCAGGTAAGGGCTTAGATTTTTTTCCCGGTAGGAGGCATCCGCACGCAGGAAGCAACCTATCGGAAATTGTGGGGCAATTGGGAAGTATTTTCTGATTGGAGGCGTCCCGCGTGCGTAAAAATCTATGGACTTAACTGAGGGCTTTCCAGGTCCGGACACTTCCTCTCCTGTGCCTCTCCAACTTGAAATGTGCAGGGACCAGGTGTCCCAGAGGCCCATGCGGTTCGCAAGCGTACCTTGGATCACGTGGGCGATGGGGCGTCAACCAAAGAAAGGAATCTACCTTCATACACTTGACAGACAGAATTCTCAAATATATGAATGGAGATCACCCCAAAAACACTGTAAAACATTGAATAAATAAAAAACAACCATTTCATTTTTAAAATTAGTTGAAATTACAATAAATTAAATATTTTGAAAAAAATGCAATTTTTTGAAAAAAATAAAGTTTTGTACCGTGCTAAAAATAAACTTCCCTTTTTAAAATTATTTTTAAATGATAAATGAGGGGAACATTTTATTCTTACTTTTTTCAAATCTTATGCTGGTAAAAGCAGGCCAGCTTTTACCAGGAGTAAGATTTCTAAGAGTTTTCTGTGGGCAGAGGTTCTACAGAAAGCGGAACTATATGCCAGCATAGGCCCTTCTGTAGAGCAGGCGTCCGATCTGTCAAGAGCATTCTGAAACCGGCATTTCCGATATCCCTATACACAGCACGTACAAAACCGGAGGGATTGTAATATCCAGCCCATTATCTTTATTTACTCTATCTAAACCCTTCATGATTTTATACATCTCTATCAATCTATTCTTAGCTTTCTCTGCTCTAAGGAGAACAACCACAGTTTCTGTAGTGTATCCACGTAAGTGTAATTACTCATCCCTGGAAACATTCTAGTAAATCTTTCTGTACCATCTGCAAAGCCTTCACGTCCTTCCTAAAGTGTGGTGCCTAGAAATGAACACGATACTCCAGTTGGTCCGAACTATTGTTTTATAATTCTTTAAAATATTTAGCGTTGCACAAATAAATCTTTGGTATTTTCATTTAAACATTAATGCGCTGCAGAACGAAAATTATTTGCATATTTATGCCACCCATATTAGATTCACGACGTACCAGGGCAGATATAGGTGTCAGTGTGGAGCTCCCTCTATACTAATACAAAATATGCCGCGCTAAATCACCAGGAACAATTGTGACATTGGCATTTCCTGAACCCACCATCCTTGTGTCCTTTCAACGAGTTTACCAATTTACTGTCAATTTTTTGTTGTGATCCGACAATTGCTGTGAACTTACTCCAAGAACATTCTGTCCAAGACTCTCACCGAAGGCTGAATAGAGAGGCGCTGAGGATCAGTCTAGGTTGATTCAGTCTCAACTTAGAGTTAAACGGACCGTGAGCTGTCGCAATGTATAAAACGATGACATCTGCAACAATCTAGTCATCACTACATGACAGCATGCGCTGCTACTTTGAAAAAAACTGACAAAGTAAATGTTGTGAAAAATGCGATGTCTTAATGACAGATGTAGGAAATACACTACAATCTTTGCTAAATAATGAGACAACAAAACGTCTGGAGAAGGAGCACATAAACGAAAAATTCAGCAATTCCGACAGTGCAGCATACCTTCAGCACTGGTGTGTTAGCCTAGATTATGTACTAAAGTGTCTGGAATGGGATATGGACGAGAACGTTCTGACTCAGAGGCAAGAGTGCGAGAGACAAGCCAAGACTAAACACAAAGTAAACAGAGTTCTGGGAATCGTTTGAAGTAGCTATACAAGTTCAGAAGTTAATAATGATTGCAAACAAAGTAATTGGGTTCATTTCTAGAGAAATAGAATACAAAAGCAGGGAGGTAATTTTGAATTTATATAGGCCTTGACGAGACCACATTAAAGTTCTCTGCAAAATTCTGGTGGACACATTACAAAATGGATACTGAACCACTGGAGAAAGTGCAGAAAAGATTTGCAAGGATGTTCCCAGAATGGAGCGGATACAAATAGCAGGAAACATTGTGCAGGCTGGGACTCCTTGCTCCTCAAGCGCAGTAGACTAAGAAGAGACCTGATAGAGGTCTTTAAAATGGTGTAGGGGAACAATAGGTTGGATGTGGAAAAATTTGTTCCACTTGTGAATTAGTCCAGAAACGGCAGCACAACTCTAAGACAGCCAATAATAGGTCAAATAAATAATTTGGAAGTAATTTAATTTTTCAGATAGTGTTCAAAATGTGGAACTCACCGCCATATAGAATGGCTGAGGCAGATATCAGTGATCAATTTAAAGTAAGCTTTATGCATTCATGAGGGAATATTGTGGGATATGGGAACAGGGTGAGAACAGCCAATTCGATTGGCAGGAGGTTCGTGTGGCTTGTAAACATCGACATAGAGCAATTCAACTAAATGACCTGTTTCGGTGCTGTATGTGTAATTCTATGTTAAAAATTTTATTTTTGAAAAATGTCTTTGTTTCAATGGGTATTCACTTGCAGTAGTTATTAATCTAGCCCGGATGTCGACACACACTTCACTCTGCAAAATCCTTCACTCTGTTACCACCCTTTGATCACTTTTCTGTGTAAACTTATTTCCACTATAATTTCCTAGGTATTTATTTGTAGTTATTGGGGCAGAATTTGTGGTCAGTATGACGATGAACTCTCAGAGTTCACAGTAATACCGCCTTTGAAATTGACAGCAACTTTGGGGATTTCTGTACGCGCTTGCGCATGTGCTAAATCCCGAACTTGCGATCTGTCAAGTTCCGACATGACAGATCATCCGCTGCGACTCTCAAATCTTCACTGCTGGCGCAGAGTTGGGCGAATTACCCTCCAACTGCCCAGCAATTATGCTGGAAAATTTTACGACTGGTGGAAACAGACGCAGGAGCCTGTTTGCAGATCGTAAGGGGAGGGATGGGGATAGGAAGCAGCTTGCAATATACAACAGTTATTTTCATAATGACCAAAATGTAATTAAAAATTATCTTCAAAATAAATATCTGTATCCACCTAACTAATATCTCATCTTTCTAATTATTTCAACTGATCCCAACACAGCCCGCCGAGACAAATATGCAAAGGGTGAAAACGAACTACCAAAGCTCATTTCAGACCGAGATTACAAGTGTACTTTTATGAGAAAAAGCTGCCCTTGTGCCGAAACTGCGATGCATTTCACAAAACTGGCTCACCCGCAGAAAAAAAAGGCAAAGAACAAGTGTGTACATTTTATGCTTAACTGTTTGAAATGCCGATGACATAGCTGGCTATTCTCTGAGGCTTTCATGATTTGAAATAATTTAACAAACCATTAATGAAATGCAATTTCCCTGCAGCGAAACTTTTGCACACAAGAAACCTAGACGCACAAGCAGCATATTGACATCTTCTCCGCTAAACTAAAGCAATAAAAAAATCATGAATGAGCATCGGAGATTCCGTTTTCCTGATTGGCGCACCATCCCACGTGATCGCAGGTGTGCTTATGCACACAGGGCGCCCCTGTTATCCGTCGGCCTCGACATTGCGCACAGCTCCACAGTGAGTGGGCGAGAACATGACAGATGGAATATAATGTGGATAAATGTGAAGTTATACCTTTGGTAGAAAAAAACAGAAAGGCAGAGTATTTGCTAAATGGTGAAAGATTGGGGAATGCAGATGCTCAAAGAGACCTGGGTGTCCTTGTACATGAATCACTGAACGTGAATGTGCAGGTGCAGCAAGCCATTAGAGAGGCAAATTATATGCTGTCCTTCATTACAAGAGGATTTGATTCCAGGAGCAAGGAACTCTGACTCCAATTATATAGGGCGTTGGTGAGACCACTCCTGGAGTACTGTGTACAATTCTGGTCACCTTACTTAGGGAAGGATATACTTGTCATAGAGGGAGTGCAACGAAGGTTCACGAGATTGATTCCTGGGATGGCAGAACTGTCGTATGAGAACAGATTGAGTAAATTCGGCCTGTATTCTCTTGAATTCAGAAGAATTAGAGGGGATCTCTTTGAAGCATACACAATTATTACAGGGCTTGATAGGGTGGATGCTGGGAGAATGTATCCCTTGTCTGGGGAGTATAGAACCAGGGGCCACAACATCAGGATAAAGGGTAGGCCACTCAAGACTGAGATGACAAGAAATGTCTTCACACAGATGGTGGTGAATCTATGGAATTCTCTACCCCAGAGGGCTGTGGAGGCTCTGTCATTGGGTATATTCAAAACAGAAGTCAATAGAAGTCTCACTAGTAAGGGCATCAAGGGATATGGCGATAGGGCCGGTGAATGGAGTTGAGGCAGAAGATCAGCCATTTAGAAAAATGTTTGAAATATCGCCAATCGCAAAATTTGCCATGAACCAACGCAATTGCGTAGAATTTTAAAACATAATTTTAAAAATTGCTTTAAAAATGTTCCTTGATATATAGATTGGACTCTCGACTGAATATTTAGCGTTCCCTTTGTAAGTTATCAGTAAGGCAGAACCCTCAAAATGATAACGTTTATGAGACAGAGAACACCCAACCCGCCTCACCTAGGACTCTTGACCAATTTTGACTTGCAAGATACCGACTTACGCTCTTTAATTAAGACAAAGAATGTATTGAGTATCACAAAGATATGAAAGATTAATACTTAACAAAGGCAATAGATATACAGCGAGTCTTGGCTCCGACGGTTCGTGCTTCCAAGCTCTCTGGGGCACGATCTTCTGTAAGCTTCTTACTGTGTTCTGTTGACCGTAGTCGATCTCCTACCTCTAAGCTTGCCCCCGATGTTCTGTAATCTCTCTCTTTTATCCCCCTTGGAGTGCTAGTGCCTCACCATATTAGGTCATGAATCATTTCAGCCGAAATGATTGGATTATGGTCCCATTTTGTTCGTCCGTGGCCTCCTGATATCCCAGCACGTACACCCCGTACAGGTGATTCCTGCTGTCTGCTTTTGCAAGAGACTCAAAGTTCACAACTTTCTTCAGTTCTACTCGATTCTGGCAACTCTGCAGTTTCACAATCGCATACTCTGACCTTTTACTCTCGTAAACATGTACAGATGTATCTTATTAACTCTACCATTGTTCTTGCACAAATGTTAACTTTGAAAAATATGTCTCTCAGCATCAGGCATGCCGATTCCACGGAACCACACTTCAGCAGAAAATTATTTACAAACGCAGGTGTTTACAGCATGCTATATTATCAACACTTAAATCAAACTAGCGCAACTACCTCTTGGCATATTTGGCCCAGCCCTCTCATCATGCCTTGCAGTTACGGTTGCCTTAACAAAAATAATAATAACATCTTTACAAAGTAAGTAATAACAAAAAATCAGTAACGCAGAGATATTGTTAAAATGCCATATGTGGATTCATCAAACCCTACACCTTCATCCTTTAATCTATGTAATTGCAACCCTCCCATGTACCAAAGGAAAGTTTTAAGAGCTGTGCAGGATGTAACAGGCTTGGTCGAGGACAAGGAATGTGAGCTTGAAATTTTGAATCAGTACAGAATTGGATTCAGTAGAAAACATCAGAAATTAAAAATTGATTGAAGGAAAAAAGGATAAATAGTTTTTGATGGAATAAAGAAGAACCGGGAAGCGCGTGTCGTTTTTCTGCTGTTCTGCAGTTATTTTTTTTGTTTTAAGTGTGGATTTTACTGTCTTTTTACCAAACATGTGTGAATGTTACGGTGTTACTGTGTCTGTGGCTCCTCCCTCTTTTGCAAGCTGGAAAGTGTGTTGCGTTTAAGATATTGGTCTTAATTACATTTGAGTTATTGTGGTTAACTTAACTATTAAATTGTGAAAAACAGACTTTTATTATGGCCATTGTGAAATTCTTGTTATTGTAAATTGTGTGAAAACCTCTAGTTCTGGACATGAGACAATCACATCAACAATTTTTTTTAAAATTTCTGACCAATTTCAGTACTCAATGCTTTGATGTGATTTTAATTCCTCTGAATGATATTGGAATGTGTGACCAGAGGCGCTAAAAAGGCGGCCATGCTATGGCTCTGTGAATGATAATGAAGACATCCTGTAGTTGAATTGTACTACAGAATTGTTTCACAGAATGCTTATAGTTGTAAAAGTAACAGTTTGTTTTTATTTGGTAAAAGATTTTAAGTTTATTTGAAAGCTGTAAGAAATTGTGTGACACAAGCTTACATTGATTAATGTGTCTGGGTTTGTCTTCTGTTGAAATGTACGAAGATTTGAACTCTTTTCACAAGTTGCTTTATGTTTTTTGTTACCTTTTGGTATCAGGTTAACTCTGTTCTCATTCACTGAGCAACAAATTTTACATTACTGTCTGTAATCATTTTGGACATTTCTGCATTTTAAGTTTCTTAATTTGAGTGAAAGGTTTGTCAGAGTGTTCTCGAAAGATGCAGAAACCGAATATCCAATTGCTGATAAGAGTTAAAGACCGACCACCTTTACTGTGTATCGTAATATAGGAAGTATAGGAAAATAGAAACAGGATTAGGCCATTCCGCCCCTCAAGCCTGTTCCACCATTCAGTTACAACATGGCTGACCTGGATCTTAACTTCATCAACCCGCCTTGGTTACGTAACCCTTAATACATTTGCCCAACAAGTATCTCAAGATTCTCCTCATAACTGTAATTTCTAATCCTTGGCATCTCGGTGGATCCATTCTGTACGCTCTCCATATGACAGGAATGCCTGTTCAAATGTCTCGTGCTTCCTCGAAAATTGTTGTTGTGAACCAGAGGAGAAAGGAGGTTGCTTAACAAAAAGGCTTACCCATAAATCTTTTAGAACCAGTTGTTTAAATCGTGTAATAATGTTGATCATAAATATTGTAATATCCTGATTGTGAGGCAGGATGTGTTGCTATAGTTTAGTTCCTTCAGCTCGTGCAAAATCAGCTGCAGAATAAAATATTTCAGAAACTTCAGATTAAAAACCCAAGCTTGGCGTCAGTTGGTTATTTTTTCCGATTCGACTCCCCTTCTTTTCAAACTTGGCGCTGCCCTGCTCTCTGGACTTATCTTTCATTTGAGAACGTCGGTATCTGCTGACAACACTGCAACTCATCTCCTTGAGAAGTGTGTGTTTTTCAAAACCTGTAAATATCAAAGATCTCAATAAAGTGATCCGGGCGGTGAGATACCGACCCCGGACCGCACCCCCCACACCCACCCCCGTGCCCCACGGGGACTATTGATTTGTCTAGGTTCTGGGGACATTTCGTTCATGTATCCAAAATACTAACCAATGCGCAGTATTTTGAGTGAGACTACCAGACTGCCAGGGTTATTTCATATGCATTGCACTAAACATACAGGCAAGATAAGGTAGATAGGAGTTATTTAATATTCAACAAATTCTAGGGCATCAAGGTTTCTGTGGGCTGCCGCTCATTAGTCAATCCTATCTGCCGACCAGGGAATAAGCACCAAGGTAGCTGAGAGTAATGAAGTTGTAAATACTCAATAATGGATCATATATATATCTATATATATATATCTATCTATATATATATATATATATATACATATGAACGTGAAGGACAAAAGTGAGCTTGAGTCGACCCACCAACCTACCGTGCCCCAGTTTTCCTGTCTCCTAATGTAAAGTTCCTTATTAACTTTTGTCCTCATGAAGGTGAGGGCAGTAAGTCCTGCTGAATGCAATTCGTCCCCCGTGAGACATCGGGGTTACATCTGCGTATTTAGTCAGTGGGCTCAGGGCAGGAAGGAAATCTGTCGGGGAAGTTCACACGCCCTTAAGGGAACCCGTCGGATGTTCCACCCGTTAATTTCAATGGGAGGAAAATCCGTAGAATTCTGTTCTGGTGTATAAATGTCACCGTTAGATTTTGCTTGCTGCGCTCCGCTCAGGAAATGCTCAGCCCAAACCGACGGAAGTACACCGACAAACATCGTGTAAACAAAGTGCTCTTTTTGTCACTGCAGTTCAAGCTGCCCAGTGTAGGACTGATAATAACTTTTTCTATGTTGAAAGATCAATTCCCAATTTAACTCCTTCCAAGACTCTTCGTTAAGAAGACATTGAATAAGAGAGTCTCCGTTGTTCAGAGTGACTACCCGTATAAGCAAATTTGATACGTGGTTAGCCAGTGGGCTGTCGGTAACGCCGGGACAAATTCCATCCCGTAAATGTTCTCAGAAACATATGTACAAGAGGAGACAATTCAGTCCCTTGAGCATATTCCACTATTCAATTAAATCATGGCTAATCTATACCTTAACTCTCTGTATCGGCCTTTTTTCTATAGCCCTTGACCCTCCAACATTCTACATCATCCAAGGTTCATGTGTATTGTCACCTAACCCAACACAGACAAGCTTATCCTCCAAAAAGTAATGTTCGCTGTGAGCCTCCCCCCAACCTATCATTTGTTTACTTTTACTCAAATACCATTATCCGTTGAATTCTATCCGGTGTCCGGCTGCAAGCCTCTGCAACTGCTGTTCCGCATCCTCTATCCCAGATATAGAACTGACACTTGGGGCAATATCGGGCACTAACTCGCGTTCTGTCATTCCAAGTCGCAACGCGCCGGAGCAGAACCGCCGTAACCTGTGCACACAATAAGCAGAAAACTGTCATTTTAGCGAGAGCTATTATACATTTCAACATAGTAACAAACTAATTATTATCACACTGAAGTCAATGGAAATAAAAATCGGGAGTGTGGTAAGAACGGGCTTTCCATACACTATCGTCCAAATTACAATTACACGCTTACATCACAGTTTGACATCAACAAGAAAGCAGGTTACGGCAAGATAATGTAGAAACAAATGTTCTTCAAGCATAACATTAAACAAAGCTCAGCACTTTTTATTTTGTTTCATTAAACTATACCTTAAATGTAAATGCACTAAAATAGCAACAATTAATTAAAATGTTTCTGATCTTTTAGGTCACGATATTGTTCAAATGTGCCGTGTACTGCCTCATATTTATACATTGCATCTAAATCTTGTAGCTGGTGAGATCACCCGTTACGGACCGGGGTCAAGCAAGGCTGTGACATCGCACCAACGCTCTTCTCGATCTTCCTGGCAGCAATGCTCCATCTCACCCTCAGTAAGCTCCCCGCTGTAGTGCAGCTAATCTACAGAACACATGGGAAACTGTTCAACCTCCGTCGCCTCCAGTCCAGATCCAAGGTCCTCCCGTCCTCTGTCATCGAATTACAGTATGCAGACGATGCTTGCATCTGCGCACACTCTGAGTTCGAACTCCAAACCATCATCAACACCTTCACCGAAGCATACGAGAGCATGGGCCTTACACTAAACATCCATAAGACAAAGGTCCTCTACCAACCTGCCCCCGCCACACATTACCACTCCCCGATTATCAAAATCCATGACGAGGCCTTGAACAATGTGGGCCAATTTCCATACCTCGGGAGCCTACTGTCAACAAGGGTAGACGTCGCTGACGAAGTCCAACAGCACCTTCAGTGTGCCAATGAAGCCTTTGATCACCTGAGGAAGAGAGTGTTTGAAGACCAGGACCTCACACCCAGTACCAAGCTCATGGTCTACAGAGAAGCAGTGATACCCGCCCTCCTGTATGCTTCAGAGACATGGACCATGTACAGCAGGCACCTCAAAGCACTGGAGAGGTACCACCAACGCTGCCTCCGCAAGATCCTGCAAATCCATTGACAGGACAGGCACACCAACGTCAGTGTTCTCGCTCAGGCCAACATCACCAGCATCGAAGCTTTGACCACGTTCGATCAGCTCCGATGGACAGGCCACATCGCCTGCATGCCCGATATGAGAATCCCAAAACAAACGCAGTACTCGGAGCTCTGACACGGCAAGAGAGCCCCAGGTGTGCGGAGGAAACGCTTAAAGGACAGCCTCAAAGCCTCCTTGAATAAGTGCAACATCCCCACCGCCACCTGGGAATCCCAGGCCCAACACCACACAAAGTGCAGGCGAAGCAGCCGGGAAGGCACCGAACACCTTGAGTCTCTTCGCCGGAAGCAATTGGAAGCCAAGTGCAATCAGCAGAAGGACCGCATGTCAACCCAAGCACCCCACCCACCACCCCCTTCAACCACCATCTGCCCCACCTAAGAACTCATTTTTAGTGTGGAAGCAGGTCAACTTTGGTTCCGAGAGACAGCCCAAGAAGAAGAGTTCGCACAAGGGGAACCCCACTACAGTTCATTGATTTGAATTGCACCGCGGGAAACTCGAACTTCTCGACACATGGATCGCAATATCCTTGTGCGAAGTACACTTCGGAGCCAGCAGCTAAGAAAGAAAGTCCTCTGTGGGGGCTACTCAAATCGATCTAGTACGAAGAAAACAATTAGGTTGCCAACTGCTCAGCCTGGCTTCATTTTGTGGTCCAGCTACGATATAACTGCTTCAGACAGAGGTTGGGGAATATGTGGAACGGTCTAATCACATTGCCAGTGGAAGCTGTTATCAATTTGAAATTTGTGTTGGGTAATTTTATTAGGCAATAGCTCCATTGAAGATTGTGCAAAATGAGGGTATAACCTTTGCAACTGGCCCATGAATTTGATTGTTTTATTCTCCTCCTGCAAAGTTATGTTTGCAAGCGCAATATAGCATGTGTGTGTACATGTAGGGTACTTAAGTAGATCGCATGATGTGTCATCAGTGATCATGTTTTCTGCAGCTTTCTCAGAATGATAAAGTCATAGAATTTACTTGAATTACATAAGAACATTACAAAAGAACATAAGAAATAGGAGCAGGGGTAGGCCATTTGACACCTCGAGCCTGATCCGCCATTCAATAAGATCATGGCTGATCTTGTACCTCATCTCCACTTTCCTGCACTACCCCATAGCGCTTGATTCCCTTAATATCCAAAATTGCATCGATCTCTGTCTTGAATATACTCAACGACTGAGCTTCCACAGCCCTCTGGGGTAGAGAATTCCAAAGATTTACCACTCGCTGTGAGAAGAGATTTCTCCTCATCTCAGTCCTAAATGGCTATTCCATTATTCTGAGACCGTGACCCCCTGGTTCTAGACTCCCCAGACAGGGGAAACATCCTCCATGCATCTACCCTGTCAATCCCTGTAAGAATTGTATATATTTTAATGCGATCACCTCTCATTCTTCTAAACGCTGGAGAATATAGGACTTGTCTACTCAATCTCGCTTCATATGACAATCCCCCATCCCAAGAATCAGTCACTTTGCTGCACTCCATCTATGCCAAGTATATCCTTCCTTAGGTAAGGTGACCAAACCTGTGCACAATACTCCAGGTGTGGTCACACCAGGGCCCTATATAATTGCAGTAAGTCGTCTTTACTCTTATACACAAATCCTCTTGTAATAAATGCCAACATAGCATTTGCTTTCCTAATTGCTTGCTGTACCTGCATGTTAACTTTCAGTGATTTGTGTACAAGGACGCGCAGGTACCTCTGCACATCAACATTTTCCAATCTCTCACCATTGAAAAAATACTCTGCTTTTCTATTTTTCCTACCAAAGTGGATAACTTTACATTTCTCCAGATTATATACCATTTGTTCCCCACTCACTCAGCCTGTCTATATCCCCTTGAAGCCTCATCCCATCCTCCTCACAACTTACATTCCCACCCAGCTTTGTATCATCAGCAAACAATGATAGATTACATTTGATCTGCTCATCCAAATCATTGATACAGATTGTGAATAGCTGAGGCCCAAGCACTGATCCTTGAGTTACCACACTAGTTACAGCCTGCCAACCCGAAAATGATCCATTTATTCCTGCTCTCTGTTTTCTGTCGGTTAACCAATCCTTAATCGATGCCAGTATATTACCCCCAATCGCATGAGCCCTAATTTAGTTTAATAACCTCTTGTGTGGCACCTTATCGAATGCCATCTGAAAATCAAAATACACCACATCCACCTGTTCCCCCTTATCTATTCAACTAGGTACAACCTCAAAAAACTCTAACAGATTCGTCAAACACGATTTCCCTTTCAGAAATCGGCGTTGGCTCTGCCCAATCATACTATTATTTTCTAAGTGCCCTGTCACAACATCCTTAATAATAGATTCTAACATTTTCCCTGCTGCTGATGTCAGGCTAACTGGTCTGCAGTTCCCTTTTTTCTCTCTCCCTCGTGTCTTTTACTCTGTGGGAACCGATCTTAAAATATGGAATTCTGGAAAATGACTACCAATGCATCCACTATATGTATAGCCACCTCTTGCAAAACCTAGGTCCAGGGGTTTTATCTGCATTCAGTCCCATTAATTTCTCCAGTACTATTTCTTTACTAAAACTAATTTCTTTCAGTACCTCATTCTTGCTAGACCCTTGGTTCTCCACTATTTCCGGGAAGTTTTTTGCGTCTTCTTCCGTGAAAACAGACACAAAGGCCGCGATCTGGCCGACCGAGGCGGACCGGGGCGGGAGAAGTCGTTTTCGGGCTACGAACTGCTGCCATCTACATCCCTCCTAGAAAATGATTTTCCGTTAATGGCCCTTGCTAAGTCCGCCCTTCGCGTTCACCGAACCGATTACAAGGTTCAGCTCAGGTGACATCAGCGCTGACGCTTCTTTTGCCGGTCTATTTGAAGGGCTCATGGCCCCACTTCATTTAATTTGCTCCATTAGAAGATGCACCTTGTTCTGCTCCAAGAATGGCCTCAGAAAGGCAGAGGGTTGCTCCTCACTTCAGTGATGACTCCCTTCATGTTCTTGTGGAGGGAATACGAGCACGCAGGAAGGTTCTTTTCCCTGCCAGTGGTCGGAAGAGACCTCCCCAGGAGACCATGGCAGCCAGGCTTCAAATAGCTAAGGATGTAACTGGCAGGTGTGTGGTCATGAGTACCTGGGTTCAGTGCTGCAAGCGTTATCATGATCTTCTACGATCTAACAAAGTGAGTATAAAGCCACAATAATCTTCATGCTGCTGTGCCTAATATCATTTCCCCATTACTCAGCATTCTCAACCCTACTCATGCGTATCGTAACTCAATGCAACATCCCTTGGACCTTCATCCATCCCTCTCTATCTATCTACATTATTGGATCCTTATCTTACCATGCACCCCTCACACTCACCCTCATTCTAATGTAATGACACCAACTGGCAACAGTAATGGATGTGACTTGTTACAGTCACCCCCACTCCATTATAGTCTCCCTGTAAAGATCTACCACAGACATTCCTTAAACTAATTCCATTAGTCTCACTCAACGTTCTCTTCTTTCCCTCCCTGCAGGAGAAGAGAGCCCGCAACAAAAGGGAGAGGGAGAGGACGGGAGGTGGCCCTCAATCATTGGCCATTCTGACTCTTGCAGAGGAGGCTGCCCTGGAGATCACTGGAGCGGTGGACCAGCCAGAAGTGTGGGAAGGAGAGAGGGGCTCATCTGACCAACCTGGTGCCAGAATCATTTCCCATACACTTACATGTCATTCATCAGTCACTCATATGGTGGCTACTGTCAACTGGAATTTATGGCTCATAATGCACATCATGGTATCTGTATTCCAAGTACATATCATATATTTAACTGATGTATTTACCCTCCCAAAGGTCCATCAAGAGCGCCCCTCGCCAATGTCCATGAGGAACTGGAGGAGCACAACTCAGAGGAGGCTCCAGCCACTGAGGGTGCAGCATCACCTGAGACAAGGCAAGTCAGCACCACCACAGATACAATCGCCTCAGTGGGTCCATCGCGAGATAGAGTAGTGTTGTCACCTGGTTTCTCATACATCACACGCGAGCAAGAGCAGATGGTGGAGACAGGGTCAGCATTGGAGTTACCTCGTCGGAGGGTGCAGGAGTCTCCTAGCTCTGCTCAGCTGCTTGCAGGCTCGGAGGCCATCAAGGAAGAGGGTGTTCTTGAAGCTGGAGCAACAAGTGCAGGAGGCTCTGACTGGTTTTGCAACGGGGGTGACTGCATGTGAGCAGAGAATGGAGGAGCCCATCTCAAGCATGAGCAACACCGTGGCGCATGCACTCACGACTGCTGGTTCCTCCATGCATATGATGACCATCTGCCTGGATGAGCTAATGCGCCAGTCGCATGAGCACATGGTCTCACTTCAAAATAGATGGTCATCTATGGTGAATAGATGGGCAACTATCGAGGAGAGAAAACAGAGGCACATAGGGGTCCTTGCTAGGAGGTCCTCATGGCTCCACTGATATGCAGGAAGGTGCTCTCCAGCTACTTGCTAGCAGAGAAGTGCGGATGGCCCATGAGAGGGATGATGGTGTGTGGGTACATGGAAGTAGGGGACCCTCTCCAAGCGCTAACACTTCAACCCTATTGCCTACCCCTCAGTCAGAGCCCCAGATGCCTCCACTGACATCGATGGCCGAGTCTGCCACTGCACAGTCGCAAGAGGAGCTGACTTTGGAGAGGCCCAAACAGGGCCCAAAACCCAGAGGACGACCGTCAAGGACATCTAACAAGATGCAGCAGGGTAGTGAGCAGGCTGCCTCTACCTCTGCTGAAGCTGCAGGGGAGGTTGCACCACGTAGAAACACTCGGAAAAGAAAGTTGACACGCCAATAGATTTAAAAGTGTAGTCACTTGGGTGTTTCTTTCAATGTTAATGACTAGTTTCTGTTAATTTTATTTTGCGGAATAAATCTTTAATTCACAAATACTGTTCCTTCACAAATGTGTGTTGACACTTGGAAATGGCAGAGTGGATGGTTAGGGATGCTTGAAACTCCATCAATGGCGGGGAGATTGAACGGTAGGACTGGTTATTGTAGGGATGGATAATGGTATTGATGTGGGCTGATGCCAATATGCTAAAGCATGTGGCAGCCACATGTCTGTGTAGCGTGAACTTAGCTAAGTCTGGGCATGATGACGTGATTCCTGGCCTCACGGGCAGCAATGTGTTCCTATACTGGTAGCATTGGCAGCGCTGGCTGATTAATGTCTTCCTTATCGTCGCCCTCAACCTCCTCCTCCTCCTACTCCTCCACCACCTCCTCCTCCTCCAAAGAGGCTGTGCACTTAGCGCGTTCTTCCTCCTGCAGCATTAAGCCTCGCTGCTGCGCTATGTTGTGCAGGGCGCAGCAGACCACAACGATTCTGGAGACACTGGCTAGTGCGGACTGCAGGGCTCCTCCAGATCTGTCCAGGCATCTGAAGCACATTTTAAGCAACCCAATCGTCTGCTCTATGTCACTTATGGTGGAGATCAGGCGTTGATTATACTGTTCCTCGAGGTCGTTTTATTGTCTTCCTCAAAGGTGTCATGCACCACGTCTTTAATGGATTGCTCTTGTCATCAAGCAGCTAGCCCGAAAGACTGTTTGGAGGTATGAAGAGCTGAGGAACGGTGTAGTGGTGCAGGATGTAGGAGTCATGGCAGCTCCCAGGGAACTTGGCACACACATGGAGAATGATCTTCCTATGGATGCAGACCAGTTGCACATTGAGGGAGTGGAAGCCCTTGCGGTTAATCAATACTGCTGGGTCATGAAGGGGTGCCCTGATGGCCACATGCATGCAGTCGATTACGCCCTGCTGCCGTGGGAATCCAGCTGGAGCCGCAAAGCCAACCGCAGCGCTCAGCAGTACTGGCTTCATCAGTTGCAAAGTTTATATAATTTGCTGACTTATCAAATAGGGCATCGGGGATGCCGCAAATGTCTGCTGCAGATGACTGGAAGGAGCGTGAGGTGACGAATTTGAGGGCAAGTGTGACTTTCACAGCTACTGGTAAGGGATACCCACCCGCTACTCTGGGCTGCAGCTCTTGCTCCAGCAATCTGTAAATACCCGCCACATCCTGGCGTGATAGCATAAGCTTCCATTGGCTCTGCTGCTCAGTCATGTTGAAAAAGCTCATCCTCTGGCTGTAAACCATGGGGGTAGCACATCCGCCGAAGTCCAGGTCTGTGCCGATGCCCTCTGCCCTGTGCAGCATCAGGTGGTTGAGGCGAAGGTTGGTGCTCTTGCTGTTGTTGTGGCTGCTGCGGTGCCTGGTTCTCCTGGTGTTGGGGCTCTTCGTGGGCAGAATCTGAGGATCAATGTGATAAACTGTAAAGCGTACACATTCTGATGGTAGGTGACAGAGAGATGACTGAAGCAAAACTGAATGTTAAGAGAGGTTGTTCCAATGAGTTGGAAGTAGATAGAGAGTTGGCTCCAAACACTTGCAAGCTGCACAAGGCTGTATATTTCTTCCAAATGCAGTAACCAACGGTTTCTGAGCTCTGAAAGTGAACAGCTGCAACACGGTATCCTTTATGCAACATCTGCAGCTGTCAGGTAACCAGATAATGTAATGCAGAGTCAACTCACGACCTGGTGAGCTGACGTGTTCACCGAGCAGCGGATAACCCGTTGGGGAGCACGCAAAATTGAAATGCAGCATTAAAATAACAGTTAATTGGATGCTTAACAATCCAGTTAACGATTTGAATTGCCTCCCCCGCCGCTTGGTGTCGGGTCTGTTTTGCGGCGACTCACCCGACACCTGGGAGACTCGCGTGGAGGCGAGTTGACGGCGGGTTCCCTATCCGCTGTCAACCTTTGTCAATTTCACACCTGACCCGCCTCTGAGCACCGGCAAGATTGCGGCCAAAGTCTTTGTTTAAATTCTCTGCCATTTCCTTATTCCCAATTATAATTTCTCCAGTCTCGGCCTGTAAGGGACCCACATTTACTTTCGCTAATCTTTGCCTTTTCACATACATATAGAAGCTTTTACAGTCTGTTTTTATGTCTCTCGCAAGTTTACTCTCATATTCTATTTTCCCTTTCTTCATCAATTTCTTGGCCATGTAAAGCACAGAAAGATACAAATCGGTCCTTGCTGGTGTTTATGCTATATACGAGCCTCCTCCTAACCCACGTCATCCAACCTTATCACACTTTATTAGCAAGTTATCTTCCTAATGCAAATGCTACTTGTGTGCCTGCGTGGATTTGTACGGGTGCATTGAGTGGGTTACTTAAGTAGATCGCATAATTTGTCACAGGTAACCATTGTTTCCTGTCGTTTTCTCAGAATGACCAATTCATAGAATTTTCTATCACTAAACGACACCTTTCGGCCCAACTCGTCCGTACCGGCTCGCTGAAAGAGCTTGCAATTTCCCTCCGCTTCAGTCCGTTCCATCAGGCACCACGTTATACGTATTCACACTTAGAAGTTGATCTGTTTCATCCATTCAGTTATGTTTGCAAGTTATTGATCTGACCGTCATTTTTCGCATGACCCAGCTGGTTGACAGCTGTTTACTTAACAGACTGTAGGCGCCCAGTGATTTGTTCCAGCCACATACATTGACCAATAGAGGCATGTTATTAAAAGGTCTGTTGATAAAGTGTGTTAGAGAGAATAGGTTCCTTCACAGAATCAAATAATCTTACAGGAGTTCCTCAAGGCCGTGTCCTATACCCAACCATTTTCTGTGCTTCATCAATGACCTTCCCTCCATCATATGGTCAGATTTGGGGATGTTCGCTGATGATTGTGCAGTGTTCAGTTCCATTCGCAACTCCTCAGATAACGAATCAGTCCATGCCCGCAAGCAGCTAGACCTGGACGACATTCACGGTTGGGCTGGTAAATGGCAAATAACATTCGCGCCACACAAATGTCACGCAATGACTACGTCCAGCAAGAGAGCATTTAACCTTGACATTCAACGGAATTGCCATCGCCGTAAACTCCACCATCAACATCCTGTGGGTCATGATTGACCAGAAACTTAACTGGACCAGACTCAAATAATATTTCTTTAGAGCAGGTCAGCAGCTGGGTATTCTGCTGCGAGTGTCTCACCTCCTGACTCTCCAAATCCTTTCCACCATCTAGAAGTCACAAGTCAGGAGTGTAATGGAATACTCTCCACTTGCCTGGATGCGTGCAGCTCCAAGAAAATTAAGAAGCTCTCATCATCTAGGACAAAGGAGCCCACTTGATTGGCACCCCATCCATCACCTTAAACAGTCACTCCCTCCACCACCAGCGCACCGTGGCCGCAGTGTGTAACATTTACAAGATGCATTGCAGCAACTCACCAAGAGTTCATGGAACGCACCTCCCAAACCTTTGAGCTCTACCACCTAGAATGACAAGGGTAGCAGGCGCATGCGAACTCCATCACCTCTAATTTCCTCTCCAAGTCACGCACCATTCTGACTTGGAAATATATCGCTGTTCCTTCATTGTCGCTGGGTCAAAATCATGGAACTCCCTCCCTTAAAACACTATGGGAGTACCTTCACCACAGGGATTGCAGCGGTTCAAGAAGGGGGCTCACTACCACCTCCTTAAGGGCAATTAGGGATGGGTATTAAAAGCTGGTCTTGTCAGGAACGAAAGGAAAAGCAGAGAAAGATGCCATTGACCCGGTGCTGCCTGTACCGACGCTGTGAAAGAGCGAAAGGAAAAGCAAAGAAAGATGAAATTCGCACCTTATTCGTTATTCGTTATATAACCTGCCTGTGCTGGCGCTTTGAAAGAGCTTTCCAATTTAGTCCAATACCCCAGCTTTTCCCCATCACTATTCAAGTACATGTCGAAATAGGTTTTGAAAGTTTCTATGGAATCTGATTCTACCTAAATTTCAGGTAGTGCGTTCCAGATCCTATCAACCCTCCGTGTGAAAAAATGTCTCCTATTTTACCCTTTAGTTATTTTGCCATTCATTTTAAATCTATGACTTCTGGTAACCGAAACACTTGCCAGAGGAAACAGTTTCTACCTACTTGCTCTATCAATACCCCTCCTAATATTGAATAGTTTTATTTGGTCTCCCCATAACCTTCTCAGCTCAAATGAGAAAAATCCCAGCTTGTCCAATCTCTCCACGTAAATGAACTCCCTCATCCCTGGTACCACCTGGTAAACTTCCTCTCTACCCTCCCAGGGCCTTGACATCAATCCTAAAGTGTGCTATCCAGACTTGTGCACAATACTCCAGCTGAGTCCTAGCCAGAGATTTGTAACGGTTTACCATGAAGTCCTTGTACAACGACAATGAAATCATATCTTAAAATGAAATTTTTGCGATTTCGTTCAGTCAGGACAATTCTACTCCCACAATGTATGGAACCTCGCTGGGTGAAGCAAAGGTCAAGTTCTGGAGACAGGATGCAGAAAGTACAAGATAAGTACAAAGGTATTTTGCTTCCCACTCACGAAATTATTTCAAATCAGCCTCTTTTCAATCAGGGTCAAAAAGAGAAAAATGAAAATGGCTGCTGCAGTAATCTGAATTTCCTTTGATCGGTTAGCTCTGAAACTAATTAAATTCAAAAGTTACTATCGCTACAGAACGATTGATAACTCAAAACATTTGAATGGCATAAGATGGTCACTAGAAAAATATTAACTTTTAAACAATTTAGTTAATTTTAATCATATTTACAGGGCATTGGGCTATATGTCGAATGACATATTCGATTCTTTTGTGTTTAATACGAACCACATTTAACCCTTTCTGCTATATTACTTCGCTGGCAGCTCAGGTTGGTTTTGTACCTCCTTTAGTGCACTTTTTCTAAGGAAATGCACATTTCAATTACTGACACTAAATTTGCGCTCTCGCATTTCTTGGCAATCAATCATTCTTAATTTCCTTTTCATTCTTCCTCCCTGAAGTCAAAAACTGAAATCGTAATGATTTCCAACCACGATATTTTGGCCCCAACAGAAGGTTGCTCTCGGTCTTTCTTTTCCACTTCGGATGGACATCTGATGACTCTTGCGTGAGCTTTAGAAATCTGTCCCTTGACTAGTCAAGCAGTTATTTAATCAGGAATGATACGTTATGATAATTAATTAGCGACATTATAAACGTTATCCTGAAATATTCTATTGTTCGGTATTTCCAATAAATCATAAAAACCCGGAAACGGATGATTTGACGATTTCATCTGAGGTGCAGGCCAAAGGAAACTTTCAAGGAGACATTTGTTATTCCGATACACACAGCTTCTTGAGGTCTTCACCCACCGAGTGAAAAGAATTGTCCTGATTGAGCGAAGTCGCAAAGTTTTCATTTTAAGTCATAGCGACCAGACTAATTATTGGGCCAAATGATGCAAATAGAGATCACCAACCATAGTAATTTGCCTTGTTTGAAGTATCACCAGAGCTGAGTCCAAGAAATTGGAAACAATGGATTTATTCGGAGCCTCTCGTGACCTCAGGGCGTTCCAAAGCGTTTTACAGCCAATAAATTCGTTATAAAGTGTAATCACTGCTCATATGTAGAAACAATCGGCAACCGAAATGTGCACAGCAAAATCCCACCAAGCCAAATGAAATAAATGACCGGCCAATCTGTTTTGGTGGTGTTGCTTACAAAATGAATGCTGACTAGGGCACCTGGAGAACTTACTTGCTTTTCTTCAACTGTTGCCATGGAAGCTTTCTTGTTCACCTCAGAGGTCAGACACAGGGTGCTCGTTTGAGGTATCAACCAAAAGACGCATTTCCCTCAGTTCTGCACTGAACTATTGATCTTGATTATGTGCTCAAATCTTGGAGTCGGGCTGGAACCCTTGGTATTCTTACTCAAATCCGAGAATAGTACCACTGTGTCAAGCTGACACTCAAAGAACACAAGGCTGCTAAGGTAAAAAAATAGGCAATTCGCACTGATTTAATAGGGGGAGCTATATGGCGTCGGGGGAAAGGTAAATTCCAGGGCGGATACTGAAGTGGCTTTCCGTTGCTAATAGCCCATGTCATACCTGTCTGCTCGAAATGAACACGGAGTACCCAACTTAGAAAGTGTCCCATTCCCCTACACGAACATTCTTCTTAACGACAAATAAAATGGCACTGATTTTGCGTTATGAAAAGCGGTGAGACTATCAGCGCTCGCTGTTATTATGGAGTAAATCGGACAGGATCTTTCGGAATCCATACATGTGTAGTTAAATGTGGAAATCCGGAAGTTGCTTTTTGGTTGCCCTGCTCGTCCACATGTTGCGCTGCACAGGTCCCTTGGGATTCACTCAGCATTGAAATCCAAGTAATGGGGTGCAGTTGCTGTACTTACCGACAAGTTACCCACTAAACACGCCAGAAAAAATAGCACTGGTGCATTCAGGTATAAGGGAATTTTTAATGACGTGATAAGTCTTGATTACTGCCAAACAACGTATCTGGTGCTGAAAAATGTAAAATATGTAACAGCTACAATTTATTTTTACTTTTCTTCCTGTCTCTGTTTTCTCTCTTTCCTCCTCCCATCTTTCTTTCCATCTCTTTATTTCACTTTCAGTACATAATTTTACAATTAATTTCATATTCTAATTTTTACTTCATGGTTTAGAATCTGATTGGTTGAAGGGACACGCTTTTTTGCAGGCTCGTACATGCCATAGATCCCCTGTAGAGGTCCATGCGCTCCAAAAGATTTCTAAGAACTGTAAATTGCTGTCAAAGGCGCACAGAAAATCTGTGGCCATCTATCCGCGTAATGATAGGTGAGCGCCGTTCCTTCGCAGCTGACCGGGAATCCGGGACAGTATTTTATGATGAATTTGAAAGTCCCATAAAACAATTACCAATGGGCAAACCCTAAAAGAGGCAACAATGGCGAGACTCCTAAAGTCGTGGGACGGTGCCGAGAACCAGAAACAAGTTACTGCTGGTGACACCCTTAAAACAGTTACTGATGGAGAAAACAGGTGATCGGTGTATTGAGCTGGTGCATCTGTGCAAATTTATTGCTGCGGATCTATCAACAAGAAACCAGAATCACCCTCTCCTCCGCCATCAATGAGCAGAATTATGGAGCTACTGACACTCGTTTCTTGGCCAGTTTCTGTTGTTTAAGTCCATTCTCCTCGGAGGAGGAACCTCGGTGTTAAGAATAACGCTGAGTGTCATCTTTTCACTGGATCAACGGGAAAACTCTCTGCAGCTGTCAACATCTGCTTCACGGTTGTGTTCACCTCGAGTTCAATAAACATTTTACTCGTATTTCCCAATCACCTTCGTCACTCTGCTGAACGCGTGTTACCTTGTCAACTTCATCTTTGAAGGTCTGCATTCTTCAAATTAAAAGGCCATTCATGATTTTAAACTACTACTGTTTTAATATTCGCCCAATTATCCCTTCAATAATAATAATACATTTGCGAAATTTCAAAGCATGTTAATGCCATTTAACCCATCCACCCTGCATCCAAGGTGCATATATGATTATTCAATCATATACACCCCTCTTACATCACCTGCTCACCCCAGAAAACTTTAATTTATTTCCCCAACCTGCCCCAAGAAGGAAAAGAATCAGGATGTTAAATAGCTTGAGAAACCGGCAGCTTCTCAACTTTTGTGAAAATACTTGGATTTGAGGTCAAATTTTTCAAATCTGTATTGCTTCTTGAAGGAGGAAAATAATTTCCTGATGTTAATTCAACATATCTTCTTTGACCCACTTTCCTATCCTTAGATATTGAATAATTAAAGCTGCGTTTCTTGCAGTAACGTTATTTACATTATTTCGTCATTAACAACTCGAGGTAATATTCTGGGTGGTTCATATATTTTCTGAATATAGGTTTAGATTTTTAAACGCCATCTTGCGAGTTATGAACATATTTACGAAACTGGTCAACTCACGTTATTGAGTATGGAGACCGAGATTTATGCCTGGAAATTGCGGTCGGCGGCTTGCTACACGCGTACGCCTCCGAACTGCAAGAAAACTCCATACTTACCTGGTGTCTCCGGAGCTACCGAGCATTGGGACGCCTGCGTAAAGCGCCACGCATCCCAGGGCGCATGCCGTTCGCAAGCGTCCCTGGGAACACGTGGGGAGGCCAACCAATGATAAACGGGAAATCCTATTATGCTATTGGACTCCTTTTATGTATGGAATCACAATAAGCATAATAGAAATCACCTAATAAATACAATTTCACAACCATGAAATAAAAATAAATAATCACAGGTTCAAAATTAATTAAAATAGCCTTTGATTAAACATTAACAATTAAAATTATTTTTTGAAAAATAAATGTATACATTTTTAAGCCGGACAAAAATAACCTAAACTCATTTTAAATGTAAGTGATGGTTAAAGCATTTAAAAATGTTATTGTAACATTTATTTTAAGCCTTGCCCTGCTTTTACCAGGCATATGGGTTTGGTGGGTATTCGCCGGGCAGTATTTGGGCAAATAGCTCAACTCTACGCCAGTGAAAGTGAAATTACAGCGGATGGATACAATTTGTCAACGGAAAATTAGAAAGTTAGCCAGTTCCGGATTTTTGCGCAAGCGCATCGCATTCGGAAACCCAGAACTTGCAGCTCACGTACGCTGTGCATAGGCTGCCATAGGCCCTGTAAAATCCGTCCATTATCTTATCTCTGAAAAATTGGAGGATAGATTTGCATTACACTCGTTGGATGTCACACCAGAAATGTTTAATGGCATTGTTAGTCTTTGCAGTTATGTACTCAAATCCTTTCTGCATGACGTAAAAAATAAAGCTTGCCATCTTAGAATCAGAGTTAATGCAGGTGTAGATTTTTTTCTAACTGAGCATGAAAAGCATGACTGAGAATGATAGAGGAATAAATGGAGAGTTGTTTCAGAAAATACGCACTGTGGAATTAAAATGCACACAAGCAAGTGACTAGAGAGCTAGATAGTGAGCAGAGAGCTAAGAAAAGGTGTAGATGGATTTTCATTCTCAGATTTGGGGATGTGAGTGGTTGTGTGTCCCATGGCTCTTACTAGAAATCTATGGTTTCTCCTTTCATGTCAATAGTTCGGACATAGTTGCAGGATAGTTTGTAATATAATTAGTAGTCAGGCACAGGTGAAAGGTTATCATGGGATAGTTAGCATAGAGGGCTGCAGAAAAGCAGGATGTGTAGAAACCGCAGTCATACATTAGGCATGACTCAGTGAAAAGTTAAGAACATTTGGTGAGAAATAATGTGGAAAATTGCTTAAAATACAGAAGACAGTATTAACACCGTTGCATTATGAAACAGTATTCTGTGTGATGGACGCTAACACGTCGTTTAGATCAAGTCGTTAGGATTCTGCAGGCCAAAGCTAAGTAATTAGATTTATTTTCAGTATAAGGCAATTTAAATGCAAGCAAAGATCCGCGGAATGAATTATGGCTAGTATAGAGTCAACATTGCTGGTTTACGGTATTCTAGAAAGGTGCGATGTTCATAATCTGCAAAATTGTCTTACATTTCACTAAGAAATTAAACATTCTCCACATTCTAAAGAGAATGGGGGATATGTGGTACAACATTGCCATCTATTGGTGTAATAGCATATAATACGTGAGGATCAGATGACTATAATCTACGAGTTGATAAATTCAGAGCAAGGAACCCGACATTTTTTATTAACTCGATACGATAGCAAAATACTGCGGATGCTGGAAATCCGAAATAACAACAGAAAACGCTGGAAAAACTCAGCAGGCCAGGCAACATCCGTGGAGAGAGAAAGAGAGTTAACGTTTCAGGTCGAAACACTTCGTCGGAACTGAAAGAGCAAGAAATAAACAGATAAAAATGCAAGGGGGAGGCTGGGGGGAGGAATAAAAGAACAAAAGGGATGGTCTTTAGTGAGTAGAGACATTGAGAGATGCTCAAGGCAAGACGAGATGGTAATGGGACAGGTTGAGAAACAAAAGGTAAGGTGTGAAATGCTAGCAGAATCAGAGACAGCTGCCGTGGGGGGAGAGAGAGAAAAAAAAGGAAAAAGGCACGGACCAAAAGAGTGGATAAAATGTATACATATGTGGTAGGGGCCGGGGTTATGATCTGAAATTGTTGAACTCGATATTGAGTCCGGAAGGCTGTAAAGTGCCTAAACGGAAGATGAGGTGCTGTTCCTGGAGCTTACGCTGCGCTTCCGTGGAACAATGCAAGAGGCCGAGGATGGTGAGGTCTGAGTAAGCGTGGAGGGGTGAATTAAAATGACAAGCGACCGGAAGCTCGGGGTCACCCTTCCGGACTGAACGGAGGTGTTCCGCAAAGCGGTCACCCAATCTGCGTTTGGTCTCCCCAATGTAGAGGAGACCACATCGTGAGCAGCGAATACAGTATACTAGATTGCAAGAAGTACAAGTAAATCGCTGTTTCACCTGGAAGGGGTGTTTGGGGCCGTGGAGAGTGGGAAGGGGGGATGTATAAGGGCAGGTGTTGCATCTCCTGCGCTTGCACGGGAACGTGCCGGGTGAAGGGGAAGGGGTGCTGGGGGTGATAGAGGAGTGGACTAGGGTGTCTCGGAGGGAGCGGTCCCTACGGAATGCTGAAAGGGGAGGTGAGGGGAAGATACGTTTGGTGGTGGGATCATGTTGGAGGTGGCGGAAATGGCGGAGGATGATCCGTTGAATGTGGAGGCTGGTGGGGTGAAAGGTGAGGACAAGGGGAACTCTATTGTGGTTCCGGGACGGAGGGGCCGGGGTGAGGGCAGAAGTGCGGGAGATGGAACGGACACGGTCGGGGGCCGTGTTGACCACGGTAGAGGGGAATGCTCGGTTGAGGAAAAAGGAAGACATGTCGGAAGCACTGGTATTTGAGGTGGCATCGTCGGAGCAGATGCGGCGGAGACGGAGAAACTGGGAGAAGGGAATAGAGTCCTTACAGGAGGCGGGGTGGGAGGAAGTGTAGTCCAGGTAGCTGTGGGAGTCAGTGGGCTTGTAGTGAATGTTGGTCAATAACCTATCCCCAGAGATGGAGACGGAGAAGTCGAGGAAGGGGAGGGAAGAGTCGGAGATGGACCATGTGAAGGTGAGGGAAGGGTGGAAATTGGAGGCAAAGTGAATGAAATTGTCTAGTTCAGGGCGAGAGCAGGAAACGGCACCGATACAGTTGTCAATGTACCGGAAAAAGAGGTGAGGGAGGGGACCCGAGTAGGACTGGAACAAAGAGTGTTCCACATATCCCACGAAAAGGCAGGCATATCTAGGACCCATGCGGGTACCCATAGCAACACCTTTGATTTGGAGGAAATCAGTGGAGTCAAAGGAGAAGTTGTGCAATGTGAGAACAAGTTCAGCCAGGCGGAGGAGGGTGGCGGTGGATGGGGACTGTTCAAGGAAGAAGCGGAGCGCCCTCAGGCCATCCTGGTGGGGGATGGAGGTGTAGAGGGATTGTACGTCCATGGTGAAAAGGAGGCGGTTGGGGCCAGGAAACTGGAAACTGTTAAAGTGGCGGAGGGCGTCAGAGGAATCGCGGATATAGGTGGGAAGGGACTGGACAAGGGGAGAAAAAATAGAATCGAGATAGGAAGAGATAAGTTCCGTGGGGCAAGAGCAGGCTGAAACGATGGGTCTACCAGGGCAGTCCTGTTTGTGGATCTTGGGAAGGAGGTAGAAGCGGGCTGTGCGGGGTTGGGGAACTAAGAGGTTGGCGGCCGCGGGGGGAAGATCTCCAGAGGAGATGAGGTCAGTGACAGTCTTGGACACGGTGGCTTGATGTTCTGTAGTGGGGTCATGGTCCAGGTGGAGGTAGGAGGAGGTGTCGGAGAGCTGGCGTTCAACTTCCGCTAGGTAGAGGTCGGTTCGCCAAACAACAACAGCACCACCCTTGTCAGCAGGTTTAATGACAATGTCGGGGTTGGATCTGAGAGAATGGAGTGCTGCAAGTTCAGAGGGAGGTAGGTTGGAGTGAGAGAGGGGAGCAGAGAAATTGAGCTGGCCGATGTCACGGCGGCAGTTAGCAATGAAAAGATCTAGAGAGGGTAAGAGGCCAGAGGGAGGGGTCCAGGTGGAACGAGAATTCTGAAAGGGTCAGCCGTGCGGGGGGAAGACTCCTGGCCAGAGAAGTGGGCACGGAGACGGAGGCGGCGGAAAAAGAGCTCAGCATCGTGCCGAGCTCGAAATTCATTGAGATGGGGGCGTAAGGGGATTCTCTGAGTGTATAAAATAGTTCACATTCCGTAATTCTTTGATAGTCTGTTCTGAGAACACGCCTGGATTGGATAGAAATTCGTGTAGATGTGTATGTACTTTCTGTCATTATTAATAAAACCAACACGTTGATGTTATCTTGTGTCGGAATCTTTACAATTTGGATTAATCTACTCGGTTAATCTAACAACAACAACTAGAAAAGATTGCTGAAGTTTCCTGATAATACCAAATTACTCAATTCGAAAAATAATAAACTGTAAGGAAGAATCAAGACATTTCAGTAGGACATATCCAGGTTTGCAGAGTGGGCACATGAGTCAGGACTTGTATTGCAATGCATAGAAAAGTGAAGCATTAAGTTTTGCGGAAAAATGTACTGACAGTATGTATATTTCAAACAGTAGGCCGGAATTTTGTTCGGGAAGGCATGTTGGTGGCGCGGGGAGGGGCGGTCCGAGGCCGGCGGGAAACCAGGGAGGCCGGGTTTCGCTCAGATTATGGCGATATTACCATCAGGGGCAAACTTGAATGCCAGGACTCGGATTCCCGCCCACAGCCAGACAGCTTGAGAGGCGGTCTAGTTGCAGATGGGTAGGCCTCAGAGGCGACGGTTCGGTCCAGGGAAGGGATCGCGGGAAGGGGGTCGGGATCGGCGCGCGAGTATCGGCAATCGGGACGGGGGTCATCAATCGGGAGTTGGGAGAGCAATCGGGAGGGGGGAGAGATGAAGGTGGGGGGACTTGCAGGATCAGCAGGGGATCGGCAGATGATGGGGGGTGGTCAGGAATCAACAGGCAAACTGGGATTGCGGGGGTATCGGTGATCAGGGGCGTGACTGTAGATCATGGGTGGTTCGGCCAGGGATGGGGCGGAGGACCGGCGGGGCGCCGCAGGTGCGGGGTCCACCACCAGAGGATCATGGCTGGCCTCATCATCATCGTTGGCCCGGGAGGCCTTGGGGTGGGCGGGGTGAGGACTGGGAAGGTGATCGCCGAGGGGGGGCGGTCTCGGATCTCGGGTGGGTGTGTATGGTCTGGACACTCGATCTAGGAGGTAGGTGAAGAGCCACTTAACTCGTGGATGCAGCAGTCCCCGCCTCTGTTTAACTGTCAGGTTTCACAAATTGGGTGAAACCCGTCCACAGGCAGTTAAAAAATATGGAGTGGAAAAAGAGTCTTTCAGCCTCATTACAATATTTAAAATGTGGTAACGCCCCCTGGCAGCGTGTTGGCTGCCGGCACACGCCCCATACCCCGCACCGTCCCGCCCTGCCCCGGGAAAACCGGAAGTGGGGGGATTGGAGGCGGGATCAGGTTGGGATTCAGATTTTAACAATTGAACTGCACTCACGCTCCAAACGCACGCGTTTTTTGATGGGAACATTTAGGCCAAAGATTCGTAACGAAATGGCAAGCAGAGGTCTGTGGCTGCGAAATCCGTCTAAGCCAGTAGCATCAAGTGGGCTCTTGGCAATCTGCAGTCCATTGTACACTAAGACTGGGGACTTCATTTTCCATTGATGTAAATGAAAAAGAAAATCGATTAGGGTATAAAACTTGCTGCCTTGGCTTAGAACTGGCATTGCAGATCGACCGCCCATTTAACAAAACGCAGGATTTTCATTCCTATGGGGAATCTACCCGATCGTCTCATTATTGTGCTTTACCTTAGCATGACTTCGTAGTTTGCAATTTGTAAAAACACTTCTCCTTCTATGAGATGCATATATCAGTTGAATCTTATTCAATATATCCGTACTGCCATCAATTTAAAGTTGGTCTTCTGCTGGAATGAACCTTAACTATTCCTTATTGCTGACCTTTTACATTCAGTTTGGTTAGTTCCTTATGATGCAAGTGTTTCCTGTAGAACATATCCTTTCCAATTAAATAATTCCAGTCCAGCAATTCTGGAGACAGCGTCCAGACATACAGTCGATAGATTGTACAATCGAGGTTGCTTGAACTGACAACCTTTGTTGGGGCGATTGTGTCTTAGGCACGCGATGATGTCAAATGCCCAAATAATCAGAGTCAATACCATCGACACTAGTGTTTAGAGTTTCTTGATCTACTAAACAATATGATGCTGTTTCAAGTTAGTCCCTTTTAAAGTTTCTTTATGCTCATAGTTCTGTATAGCTATAACCTGAGCACACCGTACACGAAGAACTGAAAGTGTCCGTGCTGGGTGTGACACTGCGCAATATTTCAAATAGCAACTCTATGTCGCCAGCACCATTACTCAGTTGTAAGCTCATTCTCCATCATTCTATGCAGAGTGCACCCTCTGGGGGTAATTTCATATTTTGGCGATAGTGCGAAACAGATGATATCAGATCAGCCGCGCGTCATACATCATGACCAATAGCATTGATTTATATCCATTGTGTCATCTTAAAACTTAAAAGTAGCTCTTCGGTTTCTCTAATTCTGTCCTGTAACCTGTCCCCTGTCCATTTCCTCCACTGTCAGGGGCAATTGGATCTTTGTCCTCTGATGCTGGCCCTCGGCGATATTATCCGAAAACACAACTTCAGGTTCCACGTGTATGCTGCCAAGACCCAGCTCAAACTCACCACCACCTCTCTCAGCCTCTCCACTGTCTCTGCTGTGATAATGGCTTGTCAGACATCCAATATTGGAAGAGCAGAAATTTCCTCCAATTAAATATTGGAAAGTAAGAAGTCAATATCTTTGGCCCCTGCTGTAAGCTTCTTTCCTAGCCACTGACTCCATATTTCTCCGTGGCCACAGTCTGAGGCTGAACCGGATTGTTTGCATGATTGGCATCTTTTTTGGCCCTGAGTTGAGATTCCGTCACCATATCCTCTCCATCACCAAGACTGGCTACTTTCACCTCCATAACTTCGGTGAGGAGGGGAGGGAGTTGCTCCTTTCTTCTTTTTCTATCTTTGTCAGCCTCCAGGAGAGCAGGAGTTAAATATCTGCACGATAGGGGACAGAAAACCAACGGGAGTTCGGCTATGTGAAACTCCCCAACCGCATTCGGAGAAAAATAAAAGTTGACATCACAGGGAAAAGGCAAAGGCAGCGGATCTGAGCGAAAGGGGAGGCGGAGCAAATAAACAGTGGGGCAAAGGAAGGCCCGAGAGCAGAGGCAGCGGACCTGACAACAAAAACAAGGATTGACGTCACAGGAATGCAGGGAAGTGATTGGTTCGTCAGTATTTTTCTCTTTTCTTGGACATAGGTTTAAATTAAGAGCAGGGATTAAAAAATTAACGTTCAAAACTTATACATTTTATTAATTAAATACATTAAAGATGGCAGGGCAGGCGATGTGTTACTGCTACAACATGTGGGAGCTGGTGGATACCATTGAGGTCCATGGCAATCACTTTTGCAGTAAGTGTTCGTACTCGAGGAACATCCGCTTCTGTTGATGAGCTGGAGTCCAAGCTGCAAACACTGCGACACATCGGGGAGGGGGAGAGTTACCTGGACGCTGTCTTCCAGGAGGCAGTCACACCCCTTAGATTAATAAATTCAAATTTGGTGCGTTGTCAGGGACAGCTGGGTGTGACTTCGAGCGAGGCAGGTATGTGGAACCAGGAGGTAGTGGTGGAGGAGCCTCAGTCCTTGCTCTTGTCCAACAGTTACGAGGTTCTTACCCTCTGTGTGGGCGAGAGCAGGGATTGCAGTGAGGCTGAGCAAACTGACCAAAGCAACGTGGTACAGGGAGCCATTCAAGTGGAGGGAGCTAAAAGCAATGTGGTAGTAGTAATGGACAGTACAGTTAGGGGGATAGACACTGTTCTCTGAAACCAAGAGCAACGGTCCCGGAGGCTGCGTTGCCTGACCGGTGCCAGGGTAAAGGACATCTCCTCTGGGCTGGAGAGAAATTTAGAGTGGGAGAAGAAAGATCCAGTAGTCGTGGTCCATGTAGGTACCAACAACATAGGTAGGACAAAGAAAGAGGTTCTGCTGAGCAGCTAGGGGCTACATTAAAAAGCAGGACAACAAAGGAAATATTCTCTGGATTACTACCTGAGCCACGTGCAAATTGACATAGGGTATATACGATCAGCGAGATGAACGAGTGGCTCAAAGATTTTTGTGTGAGAAATGGGTTTCGAATCCTGGGGCACTGGCACCAGTACTGGGATAAGAGGGAGCTGTTTCATTCGGACGGGCTTCATTTGAATCTGGCTGGGACCAGAATCCTGGCGAATCGAATAACTAGGGCTTTGGATAGGGCTTTAAACTAAATAGTGGGGGGTAGGGATACGCTGAGTGGAAATTTAAAAAGTAAAAGAAAAATGAGACGGCAAAAGTGCAGGGTAGCGATAGGGGTAATGATAACCAGAGTGTGACAGGATGGGACAGAGCGTATACACATAAGAGTGCATCAGAAAGAGGGGTCAGAGTAGGGAAAAATGGTTAAAAAAGACAAAATTGAAAGCTCTATATCTAAACGCACGCAGCATTCGTAACAAGATAGTTGAGTTGACAGCACAAATAGAAATAAATAGGTATGATCTGATAGCCATTACAGAGACGTGGTTGCAAGGTGACCAAGGCTGGGAACTGAATATTCAGGGGTATTTCCCATTTCGTAACGATAGGCAGAAAGCAAAAGGAGGTGATGTAGCTCTGTTAATAAGGCATGAGATCAGTGCAATAATGAGAAATTATATTGGCCTCAAAGATCAAGACATAGAATCAGTTTGGGTGGAGATAACAAATTATAAGGGTAAAATGTCACTGGTGGGAATTGTCTACAGGCCCCCAAACAGTAGCTACACTGTAGGACAGATAATAAATCAAGAAATAATACAGGCTTGTAAGAAAGGTACGGCTATAATCATGGGAGATTTCAATCTTCATAGTGATTGGACAAAGCCAATTGGCAAAGGTAGACTTGAGGAAGAGTTCTTAGAGTGTATGCAGGATGGTTTCTTGGAAAAATATGTTGTGGAACCAACCAGGGAGAATATTATTTTAGATCTGGTAATGTGTAACGAGGCTGGATTAATTAATGATCTCGAAGTGAAGGATCCTCTTAGGAAGAGTGATCATAGCATAGTAGAATTTCAAAATCAATTTGACGGTGAGAAAGCTAGGTCTCAAACTATTTTCTTCAAATAAAACAAAGGTAATTACAAAGGTATGAAGGCAGACTTGGTAAAAGTGGACTGGGAAAATATATTACAGGGTAAGAATGTAGAAAAGCAGTGGCAAACATTTAAGGAGATATTTCATAACTCTCAGCAAAGATATATTCAAGTGAGAAAGAAAGAATCTAAGAGAAGGATGAACTATCCGTGGCTTACTAAGGAGGTGAAGGATGGTATCAAATTGAAAACAAAAGCATTCAATGTTGCGAAGATTAGTGAAAGGCCAGAGCTAGGGAAATTTTTGAAAAGCAGCAAAGGACGACTAAAAAATGTTAAAGAGAGAGAAGATAGCTTATGAGAGTAAGTTAGCAAGACACAAAGAAACAGACAGTAAGAGCTTATACAGGTATACAAAAAGGAAAGAGTAGCTAAAGTAAACGTTGGTTCCCTAGAGGATGAGTCTGGGGGAATTAATAATGGGAAACAGGGAAATGGCGGAGACCTTGAACAAATATTTAGTATCGGTCTTCCCAGTAGAAGACACTACCAGCATCCCAATAATGGATAATCAAGGGGCTATTGGGGTGCGGTGGTGGGGGGGGGGGGGGGGGACTTAAAACAATCACTATCACTAGAGAGAAAGTACTAGGGAAACAAATGGGACTAAAGGTGGACAAGTCCCCTGGATCCGATGGCGTGCTTCCTAGAGTCTTAAAAGAGGTGGTTGCAGAGATAGTGGATGCATTGGTTTTAATCTACCAAAATTCCCTTTATTCTGGAGAGGTCGCAGCGGACTGGAAAACCGCAAATGTAACACCCCTATTTAAGAAAGGTTGGAGACAGAAAGCAGGCAACTATCGACCAGTTAGACTAACATCTGTCACTGGGAAAATGCTGGAGTCTATCATTAAGGAAGTGAAAGCCGGACATTTAGAAAATCATAATATAGTCAAGCAGAGTCAGTATGGTTTTATGAAAGGGAAATCATGTATGACAAGTTTGCTGGAGTTCTTTGAGGATATAACGAACTGGTGAATAAAGCGGAAACAGTAGATGTCGTGTTTTTGGATTTCCAGAAGGAATTAGATAAGGTACCACATTAAAAGTTACCCACTTTGGTAGGAAAAATTAAAAAGTAAATTATTGTTTAAATGTGGAGAGATTACAAAATGCTGAGGTACAGAGGGTTCTGGGGATTCTCGTACATGAATCACAAAAAGTTAGCATGTAGGTACAGCAAGTAATTAGGAAGGCAAATGGAGTGTTGGCCTTTATTGCAAAGGGAATGGAGTATTAAAGTAGAGAAGTCCTGTTTAACTGTACAGTGCGTTGGTGAGACCACACCTGGAGTACTGCGTACAGTTTTGGTCTCCTTATTTAAGAAAGGATATGCTTGCATTGAAGGCAGTTCAGAGAAGGTTCACGAGGTTGATTCCGGAGATGAAGGAGTTATCTTATGAAGAAAGGTTGAGTAGCTTGGGCCTATACTCATTGGAGTTTAGAAGAATGAGAGGGGTTCTTATTGAAACATAAAAGATTCTGAAGGGGCTCGACAGGATAGATGCAGAGAGTATAATTCGCTTCGTGGGTTATTCTAGAACTAGGGGGCATAATTTCTGAAAAAGGGGGCACCCTTTTAAGTCGGAAATAAGGAGGAATTTCTTCTCTCAGAGGGTCGTGAATCTTTAGAATTCTCTTCCCCAGAGAGCTGTGGAGGCTGGGTCATGGAATATATTTAAGGTGGAGATAGGCAGATTTTTAAACGATAAGGGAGTCAAGTGTTATGGGGAGCGGGCAGGGAAGTGGAGTTAAGACCAAGATCAGATCAGCCATTATCTTATTGAATGGCGGAGCAGGCTTGAGGGGCCAAATGACCTACTCCTGCTTCTATGTCTTATCTTCTTATGTTTGTATCGCCCATCTCCACCCTGCCTCAGCTCATCTGGTGCTGAAACACTCATTGATGCATTTGCTACCTTTCGATTGGACTATTCCAATGCTCTCTGGCCGGCCTCCCACCTTGTACCATCCATAAACTTGAGCTCATTCAAAACTCTGCCACACGTATCCTAATTCGGACCAATTCCCGTTCACCTGTCAGACCTTTGCTCACCAAATACTTTGGCTTCAGGACAGGCAACGCTTCAGATTTTAAGTTCTCGACCTTGCTTTCGAATCCCCCCACGGCCTCGCCCCTCTTTATCTCTGTTACCTCATTCAGGTCTACAGCCCTGCACTATCTCTGCACTTCTACAATGTTGGCCGCTTGCACATCCGCGATTATAATTCTCCACCATTTGCAGCCATGATTTTCAGTTGCTTAGGCCGTAAGCTCCAGAAGAACCTCCCTAAATTTATCCGCCTCGCCATCCCTAGCTCTTCTTTAAGACTCGCCTTAAAAACTATCTCTTTGACCAGCTTTTGCTCACCTGTCCTATTTCTCCTTATCTAGCTTACTGTCAAATGTAGTTGATGAAACTTCTGTGAAGTGGCTTGGGACGTTTAACTACTTTAAAGGCGTTATATAAATGCAAGTTGTTGTTGTTGATGATGATCTATTGCAGAACCAGTTGGACTTGCTTTTTCACCGCTTTTAAAAATGATGAATACCTATCTGTTGAATTATAATTCTCCTCTATCCCGATTCCTTTCTCAGTGTTCAGCTCCCCGCTGAGGTGCTCGAAATAAAAACATTGTAAGTGCAAGCTGTTGCCTCACTTTCTTGTAAGTTTCAATATTCTACTTACCATATTCCACAGTATTGGTTCGAATCCTATGAACCAGGGTTGTGCCCTGTGAAAGTGACATTATTTGGCAACGATTTATTTAGTTTCATAGAATCCTAGAGTGATAGAATTTTACAACACAGAAGGAGGCCATTTCGGCCCATCGTGTCCACGTTTGCCAACAAAGAGCTATCCAGCCTAATCCCACTTCCCAGCTCTTGGTCCGTTGCCCTGCAGGTTAGAGCATCCAAAGTGCACATCCAAGTACATTTTAAATGTGGTTAGGGTTCCTGCCTCTACCACCTTTCAGGCAGTGAGTTCCAGACCCCCACAACCTTCTAGGTAAATAAACTTCCCCTCAAATCCCCTCTAAACCTACCCCCAATCATTTAAAATCTGTGCCCCCTGGTTTTCGACCCCTTTGCATCTCCATCTTTTTTTATCATGAAATTTGATATTTTAGCAATGGATTGCTCAAGGTTATCTATTAGGAATATTGTGCACCACATTGCGAGTGGGCTCCACTATCTGTTGAATTGTGACTTATAAAGTGTTCTTTTTAAGAGATGGGCGCTTTTAATCAGAGTGCAGCATATTCCCGTCCTGTGGTTTGAGTTGGGATGTGATTATAGCTTCCGTCACAAATTTCTATTCAAGTTTATATGATTAATGCACTTCAAGGACATATATAACATTGAATGATGATCTGGTCAAGTATTTATCGGAAAACATCAACAATTCTGTTATATTTGACAAATGTATTGATTATCTTATTGCGATTTTTTGCTGAGCTCAGCGAGGCTTGTCGGCTATTGCAGTGAACTGAAGCTGGTGATGTATCTTGGTTGTAACCACAGATATGAGTTCAACGAAACACATTCGAATTATAATAATTATAACAATTCGCCAACAATTGGACCTTATCTTTGAGAAGCAAAATGTATTTTTTGCTTTCAGCGATAGTGTAAGCAGGCGGTTTCGATGGGCAGCCCATTGTACACCCCGCCCGATTTTCCATCCCATTTAAGTAACTGGAAAGGAAAATCGGGCGGGGTGTGTAATGACTGACTCATCCGAAATCGCCTGCTTTACATTATAGGTGGAAGTTAAAATTACCAGGTCTCGAGTTTCAGTAATTTCTCAGATGTTTAAGAAGACACATTCCAAAACATAAATTAGCTAATAATTATTTGGGTATATGTATTATCTACACAATGCATAAGTGCAATTGGGGTACGGCAGCATCGTGGTTACATTACTGCACTAGTAATTCCGTAAGATTTGACTAAAAATCCAGAGACGTGAGTTCTAATCCCACCACGGCAGCTGGGGAAATTTAAATTCAGTTAAAATTCAGTTAATTAAAAATCTTTAGTGTCAGTAATGGTGACCATGAAACTACCTGATTGTTGTAAAAGCCCATTTGATTTACTAATGTCCTTTAAAGAAGGAAATATGTCGCCTTACCCAGTGACTCAAGACCCACAGCAAAGTGGTTGACTTTCAACTTCCCTCTAAAATGCCTAGCAAACCAGCAAGTTATGCTAAACCGCCAACAAGGACTGCAGCGATTCAAGAAGTCGTCTCAACACCACCTTCACAAGGACAATTAGAGATGGGCAATAAAAGGCCTGGAGCAGCGAGACGGCAAGGCGGCGGACCTGCGAGAGAACAGAGGTGGCGTGCGGCGGTACTTAAGGTGAGCCCCGAGGCGGCAGCAAGGCCTCGAGCGGCGAGGCGGTAGAGGCGGCGGACCCGCGAGGGAAAAGAGGTGGTGAGCGGCGGTACTTAAGGTGAGCCCCGAGGCGGCTTACAAATCCATGTTCCGGGAGAGGGAAGCAAAAAGTATTCGTAGTGTGACATCACCAAAAAGCAGGTAAGTGATTGGTTGGTGAGTATTTTCTTTCTCAATTTTTCTAAATTTAAATTTTGTGGTTTCTACGGTCTCTTTGTGTAGCGGGGACTACTGTTAAGCAAGGGCCCTTGAGTATATCACTTAATTCCAGTGTAATTGGTGGGAGCCATTTAATATTAATTTAATTTTAATTAATTAAAGGGTAAGTCATGACAGGACAGCTCGGTGCTGTGAAATGCTCTTCCTGCACTATGTGGGAATTCAGTGACACATCCTGTGTCCCTGACAACCATGTGTGCGGGAGATGTATCCAGCTGCAGCTACTGACAGACCGCATTGTGGCGCTGGAGCTGCGGATGGATGCATAATGGAGCATTCGCGATGCTGAGGACATCATGGATAGCACGTTTAGGGAGTTGGGCACACTGCAGGTAAAGGTTGTACAGGCAGGAAGGGAATGGGTGACCACCAGGCAGAGTAATAGGCGTAGGCAGGTAGTGCAGGGGTCCCCTGTGACCAACCCCCTCTCAAACAGATATACCGCTTTGGATATTGTTGAGGGAGATGGCTTATCAGGGGAAGACAGCAGCAGCCAACTTCCTAGCACCGTAGATGGTACTGCTGCACAGGATGGGAGGAAAAAGAGTGGGAGAGCTATAGTGATAGGGGATTCTATTGTAAGGGGAACAGATAGGCGTTTCTGCGGCCGCAAACGAGACTCCAGGATGGCATGTTGCCTCCCTGTTACAAGGGTCAAGGATGTCTCAGAGCGGCTACAGAGCATTTTGGAAGGGGAGGGTGAACAGATAGTTGTTGTGGTGCATATAGGTACCAACGATATAGGTAATAAACGGGATGAGGTCCTAAAAGCAGAATATAGGGAGTTAGGAGGTAAATTAAAAAATAGGACCTCAAAGGTAGTAATCTCAGGATTGCTACCAGTGCCAGTGCTAGTCAGAGTAGAAATAGAAGGATATTTCAAATGAATACATGGCTAGAGGAATGGTGCAAGGTGGAGGGATTCAAATTCCTGGGGCATTGGAACCGGTTCTGGGGGAGGTGGGACCAGTACAAACCGGATGGTCTACACCTGGGCAGGGCCAGGACCGATGTCCTAGGGGGAGTGTTTGCTAGTGCTCTGGGGGAGGGTTTGAAATAAATGGCAAGGGGTTGGGAACCTGAGCAGGGATACAGAGGAAAGGGAAACAAGGATAAAAGCAAAAGAAAGGAAGGAGAAAAACAAAAGTGGCAGTCAGAGAAAACAACGGTTTAAATCAAACATGGCGCGAGTAAATACTAATTCTAATAGGTCTAAGAGCGTTAAAAAAAACAAGCCTGAAGGCTTTGTGTCTTAATGCAAGGAGCATTCGGAAAAAGGTGGATGAATTAGCTGCGCAAATAGAGGTAAACAAATATGATTTGATTGGGATTACCGAAACATGGCTCCAGGGTGGCCAAGGCTGGGAACACAAAATCCAGGGGTACTCAATATTCAGGAAAGATAGGCAAAAAGGAAAGGGAGGTGGGTTAGCATTGCTGTTTAAAGAGGGGATTAACACAATTGAAAGGAAGGATATTAGCTCTGACAATGTGGAATCTGTATGGATTGAACTGAGAAATAACAAGGGGCAGAAAACGTTAGTGGGAGTGATATACAGACCTCCACACAGTAATGCAGAGGATGGGGATGGCATTAAAAGGGAAATTAGAGAATCGTGCAATAAGGGCACAGCAGTCATCATGGGTGACTTTAATCGACATATAGATTGGGCTAACAAAATTAGTAACAATACTATGGAGGAGGAATTCCTGGAGTGTTTACGGGATGGTTTCCTGGACCAATATGTCGATGAACCAACCAGAGATCAGGCCATCTTAGACTGGGTATTATGCAATGAGAAAGGATTAATTAGCAATCTTGTTGTGCGAGGCGCCTAGGGTCGGAGCGATCATAATATGATAGAATTCTTCATTAGGATGGAGAGTGAAGTAGTTGACTCAGAGACTAGAGTCCTGAATTCAAATAAAGGAAACTAAAATGGTATGAGGTGCGATTTGGGTAGGATTGATTGGGGAATGTCACTGAAAGGGTTGACAGTGGATAGGCAATGGCAAACATTCAAAGACCGCATGGACGAACTACAGAATTTGTTCATCCCAGTTTGGCATAAGAATAAAACAAAATGGTGACCCAACCGTGGCTAACAAGGGAAATTAGGGATCGCATAAGATCCAAGGAGAGGGCATATACATTGGCCAGAAAAAGCAGTAACCCTGAGGATTGGGAGCAGTTTAAGATTCAAGAAAGGAGGACAAAGGGATTAATTAAGAAGGGGAAAATAGAATACGAGAGTAAGCTTGCAGAGAACATAAAAACTGAATGTAAAAGCTTTTATAGATATGTGAAGAGAAAAAGATTAGTTAAATCAAGCATAGGTCCATTGCAGTAAGAATCAGGGGAACTTATAATGGGGAACAAAGAAATGTCAGACCAATTAAATACATATTTTGGTTCTGACTTCACAAAGGAGGACACAAATAACCTCCCAGAGATTTGGGGGAACATATGGTCTGATGAAAGGGAGGAACTGAAATAAATCAGTATTTGTAGGGAAATGGTGTTAGGGAAATTGAAGGGATTGAAGGCCGATAAATCCCCAGGGCCTGATAATCTACATCCTAGGGTACTTAAGGAAGTGGCCCTAGAAATAGTAGATGCATTGCTGATCATCTTCCAACATTCGATGGAATCTGGAACAGTACCCATGGATTGGAGGGTAGCTAATGTTAACCAACTATTCAAAAAGGGTGGTAGAGAGAAAACGGGGAATTACAGACCGGTTAGCCTGACATCGGTAGTGGGGAAAATGCTAGAATCCATTATAAAAGATGTCATAGCAGAGCACTTGGAAAACAGTGACAGGATCGGACAAAGTCAACATGGATTTACAAAAGGTAAATCAAGCTTGACTAATCGACTGGAATTTTTTGAGGATGTAACTGGTAAAATAGATAAGGGACAACCAGTGGATGTAGTGTATTTGGATTTCCAAAAGGCTTTTGATAAGGTCCCAAATAAGAGATTAGCATGTAAAGTTAAGGCACATGGGATTGGGGCAAGGTATTGACTTGGATAGAGAACTGCTTGGCAGACAGCAAGCAAAGAGTTGGAATAAACGGGTCTTTTTCTGAGTGGCAGGCAGTGACTAGAGGGGTACCGCAGGGATCGGTCCTTGGACCCCAGCTATTCAAAATATATATTAATGATCTAGACAAGAGAACTAGATGTAATATCTCCAAGTTTGCAGACGACACAAAACTGGGTGGGCGTGTGTGCTGCGAGGAGGATGCTGAGAAACTCCAGGATGATTTGGATAGGTTGGGTGATTGGGCAGAAGCGTGGCAGATGCAATATAACGTGGAAAAATGCAAGGATATCCACTTTGGTGTCAAAAACAGAAAGGCAGATTATTATCTGAATGGCAATAGATTGGGAGAAGGGGAAGTGCAACGAGACCTGGGTGTCCTTGTGCACCAGTCGCTGAAGGTAAGCATGCAGTTGCATCAGGCGGTTAAGAAGGCAAATGGTATGCTGGCCTTCATAGCGAGAGGGTTTGAGTGCACGAACAAGGATGTCTTGCTGCAGTTGTACAGGGCCTTGGTGAGACCACACCTTGAGAACTGTGTGCAGTTTTGGTCGCCTATTCTGAGGAAGGATGTTCTTGCCATGGAAGGAGTTCAGCGAAGATTCACAAGGCTGATACCTGGGATGGCAGGAATGATGTATGAAGAGTGATTGGGTCGATTGGGCTATACTCGCTGGAGTTTAGAAGAATGAGAGGGGATCTCATTGAAACTTAGAAAATTCTAACAGGACAGGACAAACTAGATGCAGGAAGGATGTTCCCGATGCTCGGAATATCCAGAACCAGGGGTCACAGTCTAAGGATAAGGGGTTAGCCATTTAGGACATAAATTAGGAGGAATTTCTTCACCCAGAGAGTGGTGAACCTGTGGAATTCTCTGCCACAGAAGGCAATAGAGGCCAATTCATTAAATAGATTCAAGAAGGAGTTGGATATATTTCTTAAGGCTAAAGGGATCAAGGGATATGGGGAGAAAGCAGGGACAGGGTACTGAATTTGGTTGGTCAGTCAAGATCGCATTGAATGGCGGAGCAGGCTAGAGGGGCCGAATATTCTACTCCTGCTCCTATCTTCTATGATTCTATGATTCTATGATATGCCTGCTTTGCCAGCGACGCTGCCATCCCATGCATGAAAAAAAAGTTGGCATGCCAATAATATTAAAAACTATCACACTGAGTATTATGAACAGCTGCCTGCCTTAAATCAATATGGGGTATACATTCGTCCCGAGCAGTAGATCGAAAAGGTCATCACCAGTCCGTTTTGCACTCCTCATGGAGGTCTTCTTCAACCATGGGGTATCTCCAACCAATAGTGGCGCTCAGGGTCCAAGGACAATGATTTCTAAATTGAAAAGGGCTTACCACCTGAAAGAGGCTGGCAGGTTGGGCGCCCAGCGATAGCTCTCCTTCAAAATGGCACTAGCGCTATTGTCAGGGTTAAGCAACTGATAAAGCTTGCAAACCATTGACGCCAAGCGAATCAATTTACGATCAACCCCATTGAAGAGAATATCATGCAGGATGTAAAATCGGCTGCTGATTTGATGTTGCCGGTTTTGCGCTACCGCCAAGACCAATGTCACGCCCAATGGGGTAATTTTATATTTTCGCGATAGTGCAAAACCGGTGCTATGTGACGGGCTGCCCACTCTACACCTCTCCAAATGTGTTTTTCCACTGAAGTCAGTTTTACAACTCAGAGCTTTGCAAATTGTATCTTTCGAAAATCCGAGTGAAATGTACGCTGGGTAATTATTATTCCTAATCACATTTGAAATAATATTTCATCGAATGAAATTTGAGTGAATAGAAAACTTATGTTATTCTTACCTCGGGCCTCGTCTCTCTTTGAAAAAAGAAGACTGAGAGGGGACGTAATAAAGTTAGGAAAGGTCTGGAAATATTGGATCCGAGTAAGAGTTTCTGTCTTGTACAGAGCAAAGCCAAATTTACAAATTAAGTACAACAAAACAAAATAGAAAATTCAAGAGTAACTTTTTTTTATTAAAAGCTGTTAATTATGTGGAACACATTATTGGTATGGATGATGCAACAATCAAAATAATGTGGTGGGTTAGATGGACTGAATGTCTTCTCTTGCCTCAAACTGTTACTAAAACAGAATGTGGAAATTTTTAAGCATAGAAGCATAGAAGATAGGAGCAGGAGTAGGCCATTCGGCCCCTCGAGCCTGCTCCGCCATTTAATGAGATCATGGCTGATCATACAAATTCAGTGCCCTGTCCTTGCTTTCTCCCCATATCCCTTGATCCCTTTAGCCTTGAGAAATATATCTATCTCCTTCTTGAATATATTTAATGAATTGGCCTCAACTGCCTTCTCTTGTAGAGAATTCCACAGGTTCACCACTCTCTGGGTGAAGAAATTCCTCCTCATCTCAGTCCAAAATGGCGTACACCTTATCCTTAGACTGTGGCCTCTGGTTCTGGACTCCCCCGCCATCGGGAACATCCTTCCTGCATCTAGTCTGTCTAGTCCTGTTAGAATTTTATAAGTTTCAATGAGATCCCCTCTCATTCTTCGAAACTCTAGCGAATATAAGCCTAATCGACCCAATCTCTCTTCATACGTCATTCCTGCCATCCCAGGTTTCAGTCTGGTAAATCTTCGCTGCACACCCTCCATGGCACGAACATCCTTCCACAGATAAGGCGACCAAAACTGCACACAATACTCAAGGTGTGGTCTCACCAAGGCTTTGTACAACTGCAGCAAGACATCCTTGCTCCTGTACTCGTATCCTCTCGCTATGAAGGCAAACATATCATTTACCTTCTTAACCGCCTGCTGCACCTGCATGCTTACCTTCAGCGACTGGTGCAGAAGGACTCCCAGATCTCGTTGCACTTCCCCTTTTCCCAATCTATTGCCGTTCAGATAATAATCTGTCTTCCTGTTTTTGCCACCAAAGTGGATAACCTCGCATTTATCCACATTATACTGCATCTGCCATACCTCTGCCCAATCAACCAACCTGTCCGAATCATACTGGAGTTTCTCTGCATCCTCCTCACAGCACACACGCCCACCCAGCTTTGTGTCATCTGCAAACTTAGAGATATTATATCTAGTTCCCTCATCTAGATCATGAATACATATTGTGAATAGCTGGGGAGGTAGCACCGATCACTGCTTTACCCCACTAGTCACTGCCTGCCACTTGGAAAAAGACCGTTTATTCCAACTCTTTGCTTCCTGTCTGCCAAAAAGTTCTCTATCCAAATCAATACCTTACCCCCAATCCCATGGGCTTTAACTTTGCACGCTAATCTCTTATGCGGGACCTTATCGAAAGCCTTCTGAAAGTCCAAATACACCACATCCACTGTTTCTCCCTTATCTATTCTACCAGTTACATCCTCAAAAAATTCCACTGGATTAGTCAGGCATGATTTCCCTTTTGTAAATCCATGTTGATTTTGTCCGATCCTGTCACTGTTTTCCAAGTCCTCTGCTATTACATCTTTTATAATGGACTGCAGCATTTTGCCCACTAACGATGTCTGGCTTACCTGTCTATAATTCCCCGTTCTTTGTCTACCACCTTTTTTAAATAGTGGGGTTACATTTGCTACCCTCCAATCCATGGAAACTGTTCCAGAGTCTATAGAATTTTGAAAGATGACCCGCAATGCATCTATTGTTTCTAGGGCCACTTCCTTAAGAACCCTATGATGTAGATTATCATGCCCTGGGGATTTATCGACCTTCAATCCCGTCAATTTCCCTAACCCCATTTCCCTACAAATAGTGATTTCATTCAATTCCTCCCTCTCATTAGACCCTATGTTCCCCGACATCTCTGGGAGTTTATTTGTGTCCTCCTTTGTGAAGACAGAACCAAAGTATGTAGTTAATTCATCATACATTTCTTTGTTCCTTTTATAAATTCCCCTGATTCTGACTGCAAGGGACCTACGCTTGACTTCACCAATCTTTTTCTCTTCACATATCTATAGAAGCTTTTACATTCAGTTTTTATGTTCCCTGCAAGCATACTCTCATATTCCATTTTCCCTCTCTTAATTAATCCCTTTGTCCTCCTTTGCTGAATACTAAACTGCTCCCAATCCTCAGGTTTGCTGCTTTTTCTGGCCAATTTATATGTCGTCTCCTTGGATTTTATGCTATCCCTAATTTCCCTTGTTAGCCACGGTCGAGTCACCCTTTCTGTTTTATTTTTATGCCAAAAAGGGATGAACAAATTCTGTAGTTCATCCATGCGACCTTTAAATGTTTGCCATTGCCTATCCACCGTCAACCCTTTAAGTAACGCTCCCCAATCCACCCTAGCCAACTCACGCCTCATACCATCGTAGTTTCCTTTATTTAAATTCAGGACCCTAGTCTCTGAGTCAACTACTTCACTCTCCATCTTAATGAAGAATTCTATCATATTATGATCGCTCCTCCTCAAGGGGCCTCGCACAACAAGATTGCTAATTAATCCTTTCTCATTGCATAATACCCAGTCAAAGATGGCCTGATCTCTGGTTGGTTCCTCGACATATTGGTCCAGGAAACCATCCCGTATACACTCTAGGAATTCCTCCTCCACAGTATTGTTACTAATTTGGTTAGCCCAATCTATATGCAGATTAAAGTCACCCATGATAACTGCTGTGACCTTATTGCACGCATCTCTAATTTCCTGTTTAATGCCATCCCCAACTTCAGCGTTACTGTTTGGGGGTCTGTATACAACTCCCACTAACGTTTTCTGCCCCTTGGTATTTCTCAGCTCTACCCATACAGATTCAACATGATCGGAGCTAATATCCTTCCGTACTATTGTGTTAATCTCCTCTTTAACCAGCAATACTACCCCACCTCCCTTTTCCTTTTTGCCTATCCTTCCTGAATATTGAATACCCCTGGATGTTGAATTCCCAGCCTTGGTCACCCTGGAGTCATGTCTCCGTAATCCCAATTATATCATATCCGTTTACATCTATTTGCGCAGCTAATTCATCCACCTTATTACGAATGCTCCTCGCATTAAGTCACAAAGCCTTCAGACTTGTTTTTTTAACACTCTTATTCCTTTTAGAAATAGTATTTACTGTAGCCCTGTTTGATTTACACACTTGATTTCTCTGCCTTCCACTTTTGCCTTTCTCCTTCCTGTCTTTTGCTTCTATCCTTGCTTCCCTTGCTTCTGTTTCCCTGCACAGGTTCCCAACCCCCTGCCATTTTAGTTTTAACCCTCCCCAACAGCACTAGCAAAGACTCCCCCTAGGACATCGGTCCCGGTCCTGCCCAGGTGCAAACCGTGCAGTTTGTACTGGTCCCACCTCCCCCAGAACCGGTTCCAATGTCTCAGGAATTTGAATCCCTCCCCCTTGCACCATTCCTCTAGCCACGTATTCATCTGAAATATCCTTCTATTTCTACTCTGACTAGCACGTGGAACCGGTAGCAATCCTGAGATTACTCCCTTTGATGTACTATATTTTAATTTACCTCCTAACTCCCTATTTTCAGATTTAAGGACCTCATCCCGTTTTTTACCTTTATCGTTGGTACCTGTATGCAAAACGACAACTGGCTGTTCACCCTCCCCCTCCAGAATGCCCTGCAGCCGCTCCAAGACATCCTTGACCCTTGCACCAGGGAGGCAACATACTATCCTGGAGTCTCGTTTGCGGCCGCAGAAACGCCTATCTATACCCCTTACAATAGAATCCCCTGTCACTATAGCTCTCCCGCTCTTCCACCTCCCGTCCTGTGCAGCAGAACCACCCAAAATGCCAGGAATTTGGTTGCTGCTGCCTTCCCCTGATAAGCCATCTCCCTCAACAATATCCAAAGTGGTATATCTGTTTGAGAGGGGGATGTCCACAGGGGACCCCTGCACTACATGACTGCGCCTACTACTCTGACTGGTGGTCACCCATTCCCTTCCTGCCTCTGCAGCCTTTACCTGCGGTGTGACCAACTCCCTAAACGTGATATCCACGATGTCCTCAGCATCGCGAATGCTCCAGTATGCTTCCATTCGCAGCTCCAGCGCCGCAATGCGGTCTGCTATTATCTGCAGCTGGATACACTTCCTGCACACATGGTCAACAGGGACACAGGAAGTGTCCCTGATTTCCCACATAGTGCAGGAGGGTCATGCCACCGGGCTGAGCTGTGCTGCCATGAGTTATCCTTCCATTAATTTAAATTAACTCAAATTAATACCACAAATTACACTGCAATTAAATGATATACTCAAGGGCCCTTGTATACTAGCACTCCCTGCTACACAACAGAGACCTTAGAAACTATAACCACAAAAATTAAGACCTACTAAACTTTATAAACTATTAAGCTTAACTGTCAAACTACAGAGTAGTATAAATACTCACCTGGCCTTACTCACCCAATCAGCTGATTCCTCTTGTCCGCGTCACTTTTTGAATTGTGACGTGCCTCTGGAACGCCGCCACCGGTCTGTGAGATTGTTAAGCCTCTGAAAAAAAAGCCCGCGAAAGTGAGTTTAAATACTCACTGTGCTGCTGCTCTCTCTGCTCCCGACACTGGCCTCTGCAAAAAAGCCCACGAAAGTGAGTTTAAATACTTACTGTGCTGCTGCTCTCTCCGCTCCCGACACTGGCCACTGCAAAAAAGCCCGCGAAAGTGAGTTACACTACTCACTGTGCTGCTGCTCTCTCCGCTCCCGACACTGGCCACTGCAAAAAAGTCCGCGAAAGTGAGTTACACTACTCACTGTGCTGCTGCTCCCTCCGCTCCCGACACTGGCCTCTGCACAAAAGCCCGCGAAAGTGAGTTTAGCTAGTCACTGTGCTGCTGCTCTCTCCGCTCCTGACACTGGCGGCTCACCATCACCTTCTCTTTTTCACAGTACACTAGTTGTTATGAGATCTTAAATGCAATTATAACAGATGGGATTAAGATATTCTAGCACAAAGAGCAGATAGGAAATCTATATCAATATTTTTTAAATTTATTCATTCGCAGAATGCCTTTTTTTAATTTCAGGTTGCCAAGGGAATTGAGGGAGGAGATACAATAACGGCTTTCCATAATTTTCCAATCTTCCCTAGATGCGGGGGAGGTGCCTGAGGATTGGAAAGTGGCAAAAGTGGCACCATTGTTCAAGAAAGGGTGTAAATCAATCCTAGTAACTATAGGCCGGTCACTTTAACATCAGTGGTGGGTAAACTTTTAGAAACAATAATCAAGGAACAAATTAACGGGAACTTGGAGAGGTTTAAGCTAATTGAGGAGAGCCAACACGGATTTGTAAAAGGCAGATCGTGTTTGACTTTGCTAATTGAATTTTTTGATGAAGTAACAGGGAGGATCGATGAAGGGAATGCAATGGATGTTGTCTTCATGGAGTTTAGGAAGGGTTTGACAAAGTACCACATAGAAGGCTGGTTAACAAAATTGAGGCTCATGGAATATGTGGGTCACTGGAAGCTTGGATAAGGAATTGGCTTAAGGACAGAAAACAGCGAGTTGTGGTAAATGACTGTTTTTCAGACTGGAGGATTGTCAACAGTGGTGTTACCCTATGGTCTGTGCTAGGGCCACTGCATTTTTTGATATATATAAATGACCTGGATGTTAGAATAAAAAGTTGAATTTCTAAAGTTGCCGATGACCCCAAACTTGTGGGTATGGCAAAAGGTGAGAATGATACCAATCGACTGCAACAGGACATAGAAAGGCGAGCAGAATGGGCAGGAAAGTGGCAGATGGAATTTAATACAGAGAAGTGTGAGGTGATTCATTTTGGCAGAAGGAACAGGGAGAGGCAATATACACTTAATGGCACAGTTTTAAAGAGGGTGCAGGGACAGAGGGACCTGGAAGTTAATGTACATAGGTCCCTGAAGGTGGCAGGACACATTGAGAGATTGGTTAGCAAAGCATATGGGATCTTGGGCTTCATAAATCGAGGTATTGAGTACAAAAGTAGAGAAGTTATGCTGAATATTTATCAAGTGCTGATTAGGCCACAAATGATGTATTGCGTCCAATTCTGATCATCAAGCTTTAGGAAGGATGTGAAGGCATTTGAGAGGGTTCAGAGGAGATTTACCAGAATGGTTCCGGGGATGGGGGTTCTTAGCTACAAGGACAGGTTGCAGAAGCTGGATTTGTTTGCATTAGAGCAAAGGAGGTTGAGGGGTGATTTGATAGAGGTGTACAAGATTATGACGGGTTTGGATAGACTAGACGGGGAAAGGCTGCTCCCACTAGTTGATGGTTCAAGGACTTGGGGACACAGATTTAATGTTTTGGGCAAGAGATACGGGGGGATGTGAGGAGAAACTTTTTTACGCAGCGAATGGTGAGGATCTGGAACTCGCTGCTGAGGAATGTGGTGGACGGGGAGACTGGATCGCCACTTGCAGGGCTTCGGGGATAGAACGGGGGAATGGGAATGACTGCATTGCTCTACACAGAGCCGGCATGGACTCGATGGGCCGAATGGCCTCCTTCTGTGCCTCCTTCTGGGCATCACTGGAAAGGCCAGCATGTATTGACCATGCGAAATAGCCGTTTAGAAGGTGGTGGTGAGCCACCTTCTTGAACCGCTGCAGTCCATGTGGTGAAGGTATTCCCAAACTGCTGGTAAGTAGAGAGAGCTGTAATTTAATGTACTTATCGCAACTCCGTAGCGCCATGAATTGGCAAAAAAATGGCGGCTGCCGCTCTTTCACCAGCTGGTGGTGACTCCCCTGGCGGCCTCCATTTTCCTCCCTCTCTTTGCGCTGCTGTTAAGAGTTATGACCCTGGGAAAAAGTGGCAGTTTTGTGACGTCAATTGGCATGCAATGCCAACTTAATGTCACCACTCCGAACTTCGACCCTAGCGCTTAATTCAGTGCTGGGTACTAAGCATGAAAAATGGCTACCAGTGGCGAGGTCAGCAGTTTTCAAGGGACACACACATCTTTCAGGTAAGTTTGGATTGAAGATTTTTGAGTGTGTTATTTTGATTTTATTGAAGTAGTAGCTTGCTGCAATAGATGTTAGAAGTTTTTTTAAGTGTATATGGCGTGCTACTGGGCGCTTGCAATGCCTCGGATGGTAAAGGAAGTTCTCTCAGAAGACAGAAGATGCTGCAAATACTCAGCAGGTCAGACAACTTCAGTGGAGAGAGAAACAGAGTTCACGTCTCAGATCGTAATGATTTCTGACCAGTTGAGTATTTCCAGAATGTTGTGCTGTCATTTCAGATTTATAGCATCTGCTCGCAGAGGGAAGAGGAAGACACAGTAGAGGAAGAACCTGAAGAGGAGGAAGCAGAAGGAAGTATGCAACCCAGACAGCCCCTTACTGGCCGTGATATCCATGATGTAATCATCAGCCTGCAGTATCAGAGAACCACAGCCCCAGTTTCCCTTTCCACATTTGTCCCACAGCTTACCTTCCCTCTCTTATTGACCATCACAGCGTCTGCTTGGCCACAATGATGAAATAAAAGCGACCACAAAGCGAACCATCCAATCCAACTTTATACCTCTATCTATCCAATATGACATCAAGAAATCAACTCATCACCATTATGCATTCTCTTTTTCTTCTTCTTCTTCTTCGTCTTATTATTATTATTTTTATTATTATTGTTATTCCTCACTCTCTTCTCCCTCTTCTTCAACAACTGTCTGGGAAAGCTGCATTTCTTGGGTGTGTGAAATGAGGAAGGCACAAGTGTGGAGTTGTGGTGACGGGCGTTTGGGAAACCAGGAGGTGCATGCATGAAGAAGGATAACATATGAGGATACCAGCATCTTGTATCATATCAGCTGGCCATGGGCTCAGCCATTTCCCTGCCAAAAATGGCCTGCACCGTCCTCTACAATGGGTGATGTGAGATTAGGAATGGGAAATGTGTCTCGTGATTGATACAGATTTTTGGTAGGTGTGTGATGGGCGGGGTGGGGGTGGTTGCGCAATGAGCAGTGTGTGAGAAAGTGATGCAGTTGGTAGGAGAATGCTTCTGAAGAGGCATTCACTGAACTTGACCAGTGGTCTGAGGTCATAAGCTTCTTTGAGTACTCGAGTAAGGTGGTGAAGGTGACAGTGCTGGCAGTGACTGCCTTGGTGATGTAGTCCCACATCGTTCTTTTTGGAGGGCGTCCTGGCCCCTGTGGGTAGAGAACCTCACTTGCAGTGTTGACCCACTGAACAAAGCTGGAGTGCTGCGTGCGAGCCCCTGGGTGACCCCTCTCTGGCTTGCTGAATCACTTGTGTTAGTGCTAAAGCACTTTTACCATTTTTGGTGTGGAAGACAATTCATTTTTAAGAGCTCAATACTGCCATTTGGGAATGATTTTTAAAATATATATGTCATTTTTCTAAAAGGCAGCCAGAGCTGAAAATGCAATGTTTCACTTAATTTTAAATGTAATAATTTTGAATGCATTACCCCTTTAATTTATAGCCCCATTAATTGCCCACAATGCCTGGCGAACGCCACAGATTCTCTCCCAGAGGTTGGAAGAAGCAGCAACGCCGACTGTGGACAGGAACTTCGAGTTGGAGGCCTCCATTAACGCCACCAGGAGAGCGTAGCACGGTAAGTTAGCCCTGCACTCCACATCGCCAACCCCCAGAGCCAATTTTTCTACAGTAGCGCTGCGGCCATTTTCGGCAGCCATTACCTCGATTTCCATTGACAGCGGCAATTCTGTTGGCGCACGCGAATTTTCCCCCCAGATTTCCAGGATTTTGATCCAGTGATGATGAATGAATGGCGCTATATTTCGAAGTCAGAATGTTGTTTGACTTGGGGAACTTTGAGGTGCTGCTTTCCCCATGCATCTGCTGCACTTGTCCATCTAGGGGTCAGATGTTGCGGGATTGGGAGCTGCGGTCGAAGAAGCCTTGCCGAATTGCTACATTGCATCTTGTAGATGCTTCACGCTGCAGGCATTTTGCGCTGTTGGTGGAGAGACTGACTGTTTATGATGGTGGATGGAGTGCCTATCATGCGGGTTGCTTTGTCCTGGATGGTGTCGAGTTTCTTGAGTGTTGATTGAGCTGCACTCATCCAGGAAAATGGAGAGTATTCCAACATACGCCTGACTTGTGCCCTGTCGGTGGTGGAAAGGCTTTGTGGAGTCAGGAGGTAATTCCTGTTAAGGCGGGTCCAGTTAAGTTTCTGGTCAATGGTTACTCCCAGGATGTTGAAGGTGAAGGATTCGACTATGGTAATGACATTCTCTAGTTGGAGTTGGAGATGGTCATTGCCTGGCACTTGTGCCACTTTTCAGCCCAAGCCTTGATGTTGTCCAGGTCTTGCTGAATGCGTGCTTGGACTGCATGGTTATCTGAGGAATTGTGAATAGCACGGAACACTGTGAAATCAGTAGCAAACATCCCGACTTCTGACATTATGATGGAGGGAAGGTCATTGATAAGCAATTGAAGATGGTTGGGCCTAGAACGTGATTTGCCTCCAACAACCATAGCCATCTTTGTGCTCACTATGACTCCAGCCGGTGGAGAATTTTGCCCCTGATCCCATTGACGTCAATTTCACTAGTGCTGCTTGGCGCTTTACTCGGTCAAATGGTGCCTTGATGTCAAGGGCATTCACTCTCACCTCACCTCTGGAATTCAGCTCTTTTGTTCATGTTTGGACCAAAGCTGTAATGAAGTCTGAATCCGAGTGGTCCTGCGGAAACTCAAACTGAGCATCGGTGAGCAGGATATTGGTGAGCAAGTGCCACTTCATATCACTGTCGACGACACCTTCCCTCACTTTGCTGATGATTGAGAATAGACTGATGAGGCAGTAGATGGCGGATTGGATTTGTCCTGCTTTTTGCGAACATTACATAACTTGGCAATTTTTCACCTTGTCGGGTAGGTGCCAGTATTGTAGCTGTACTGGAACATCTTGACTAGAGGCGAGGCTATGTATGGAGCACATGTCTTCAGCACGACAGCCGGGATGTTGTTGTGGCCCATAGCCTTTGCTATATCCAGTGCACCCAGCCGTCTTATGATATCATGTGAAGTAGGTTTTCCTCTCATGTTGGTTCTCTCACCACCTACCACAAGCCCATTCTGGCAGGTATGTTCTTCAGAACTCGGCCAGCTCGCTCAGCAGTGATCCTACCGTACGACTCTTGATGATGGACACTGAAGTCACCCACCCTCAGTACATTCTGAGCCCTTGCAACCCTAAATGCTTTTTCCAAGTCATGTTCAACTGCTGAAGGAATGCAGTAGGTGGTATTCAGCAGGAGATATCCTTGCCCGTGTTTTCCCTGATGCCGTGGGATTTCCTGGAGTCCAAAGTCAATATTGATAACTTCCAAGGCCACTTCCTTCCGACTGTATACCACTGTGCCGCCACGTCTGGTGGGTCTGTCCTGCCACTGGGACAGGACATACCCAAGGATGTTGTTGGAGGAGCCTGGAACAATGGCTGAATATTATGCGAGTATGGCTATGTCAGGCAGTAGGTTGAATAGTCTGTGGGTGCTCTCCTAATTCTGACACAATTCCACATACGGACGTGAGGAGGACTTTGCAATATTGATTGGTCTGTGTGTGCCTTTGCCGTGCCCGATACCTAGGTAGATGTCAGGTGCTCAGTCCGGTTTTATTCTTATTTTACTTTTTCTTTTATTGGTATAATTGTTCTGGGATTTTAGTAACTCCTACAGTTGTACAACAGTAAAAAGGCATTTTAATATTCCATTTTATAATGTATGGAGACGGGAAAATATTTCTAACTGATCGGCGTTGCAGATATCACAGACAAACACGTTGGAGAGGTGCAATTAAACACAAATTCCCAACAGAAAGTTTTGTATTTGTTTCGTTTCCAAAACAACTCTGTTTTTAATGGAACACACCTAATAACAGAAGTAATTAGATTACATCGCCGAACAATGTATAATTAACAGCGCAAAGAGATCTCAGTTTTAAGAATGGATTGCTTTTTGCATGACCCCAGAAGCTTGCATAGAGCGAATATATCTGTAATGAATCACAGGGCTTGAATCCTTTCAGTGTATTTCCTCATTCCTCATTCTCAGCTTAATTGGACACATCTCGTTAAGAAGTTGCTGTTTTGGTCCAACCAGTACAACTGCACCACCACAAGTCAGTCCGCCTCCCAACACTTAATGCATCTGTGAAACGAAATTCAGATCAATACAGTTTTTATCGCTGATAATCATTTCGTTCTTGATTACGTTTACAGGTCGTCACTTTGCACCAGCAAGAAATTGTTTCTGTGTCTATATGATGGAATTACAAGAGTTCCATTTAAAACTGTTCAGATATTTCCATCCAGCTTGATAAGATTATTCTGTTACCATAATTTGAACCTGTATATTGTGCAGTCTTAATCAATTCCGAGCCTTCGTCACATAATAATTAATCTTTTAGCAATGATTTTTTTCTGTCACGAAATTAAATTCAATCATAGTTTACAAACCCGTCTAGAATTACTTATTATACATGCATTAATCTGTGTAACTTCTTTTATTAATTTGTATCATGTGTTGTACAATCACTTATGAATTTGTAGTTTAAAGACTATTTCATAGATGAGTAATATGCAGTCTAGTGAACTAGAGTTTATTTAGACAACAAAAGATTGCAAAAACGTTTCCAAAAGCTTTCCACTACTGGGCTTTTCCTCGCGTCATGTCTGGATATGTATTTACCTGATTGATAGATTCATTACCATGATTAAACAGCAACTCTATTATCATTGTCTGATGCAACGACCAGAATGGTAGAAGGTGCACTGGATGGACCATGATCTTTTCTTATCTAGCAATTCGCATGTTCCTAAACCATCTTTGCAGCACATCCAGTATCTGGGTCGCTTCGATCAGTTTTCTCTCCTAAGATGTCCAGGAAATATGATACCACCAGGATTTGAACATCATAATACAAATTGTTTACAACTAGTTGAAGGAAAATCTAAGGCTCTAACGGATTTTGCTTGAACAGGGTCATTGTAATTAATCTACTAATGTGTGAGTAAAGTTTTGATTTTCAGCTTTTAAAGTTTTACAACAGTAAATAGGCATCATAGTAATTTAAATTTCCACTAAAATAGAGACTACATACCAAACTTTCTGAATGTTAGTTTTGCAAAGGATCATAAGCATCACGCAACTGTAAAAGTAGAGTTCGTTTTGATCGATATTTAAAGTTACTAAACGATACTAGGGGGATATCCCATTTTGATGTATGCAAATTTGGTAAGTATCAATCTATTAGGAAATACGCAATACGGAGCAAAACAGGTTTATTTACTCATACTAAAATTCAGTCCAATGCATTAATATATTCAAAGATATATCAACCATGACCATAGTACCGTTTATATCAGATTAATTGGCCCAAAAATTAGTCTTAGTACGCGAGAGTACGCACTGTGTACTCTCGCGTATTCTGTCTCCAATTGCCGGTTTTCTGCATGCACTGCGCATGCGCTGAAAACCGGCACTTGGTGAACTCAAAAGGGGGCGGTTCCTAAGTGAACCGCGTGCGCGCACGCAGTGCACTTAGTGCTTTGAACGCGCAGGTAAGCATGGAAGATTTTGCACATAAAGAAAGGAGACGTAAGACCCACTTTTAACAAGGTAAGTGGTTAATTAAGTATTATTTTAAAAAATTTTCAACAGGTATATCTTTTTTAGAGACTTTAAAGAAAGGTAAGTTTATTTTTATAACTTTTAAAAAGATTTTAAATTTTTTCAAAAATTTAATTTTTTGTTTAAAGTGGTTAATTTATTTAACTATACTTATTTTATTAATGTGATGGTTTTTTTTAAATTTAATTTAGGTTTAGCTGTTCTTTTGGGTATAGATTCATAGCTTTGACAGCCCTTGCTCTCAAAACTATGAATGAAAGATGGTGTGCTGCCATTGGCTCTAACTTAATCACGTGATCCCATAGCTCGCACGATTTAAGTGCGTCTGTGGGATACGCACACACTGCACAGCAGCAGCCTTGAAACTAAAGTTCGTGCGAGCTATGAATGAAAAGGCAGGCGCGCAGTGAGATATCACGGGGAAGCCTTAACCCCGCAGGAAGACTCCATCTTTAATTTCTGGGCCTATGAATGAAAGATGGTGTGCTGCCACTGACTCTAACTGAATCACGTGATCCCAGAGCTCGCACGAACTAACTCTGTCTCTGGGATATGCACACACTGCACAGCTGCAGCCTTGAAACTAAAGTTCGTGTGAGCTCGGAGGGAAAGGTAGGTGCGCAGTGAGATATCGCGGGGAAGCCTTACCCCCGCAGGAAGGCTCCGTCTTTAATTTCTGGGCCATTACCTATATAATGGGCCAAAAATTCATCCCGGTGTGCGAGAGTAGCCACTGCGTACTCTCGCGTATTCCCTCTGCAATTGCCGTTTTTCTGCATGCCCTGCGCATGCGCTGAAAACTGGCAATTGCTCTTTTGAAAAGGGGGCGGTTCCTCGGTGCATCGCGTGCGCGCTACAGGCTGCGTGCACGCTGTGCACTTCATGCTTTGGACGCGCAGGTAAGTACTGAAGATTTTAGAAATGGAAAAAGGAGGAGTAAGACCCACTTTTAACAAGGTAAGTAGTGAATTAAGTATTTTTTGAATTTTTTTTAACAGGTATATCTTTTTTAGAGACTTTAAAGACAGGTAAGTTTATTTTTATAACTTTTTAAAAGATTTTAAATTTTTTCAAAAATTTAATTTTTTATTTAAATTGGTTAATTTATTTAACTATACTTATTTTATTAATGTGATGGTTTTTTTTTAAATTTAATTGAGGTTTAGCTGTTCTTTTGGGTATAGATTCATAGCTTTGACAGCCCTTGCTCTCAAAACTATGAATGAAAGATGGTGTGCTGCCATTGGCTCTAACTGAATCACGTGATCCCAGAGCTCGCACGAACTAACTCTGTCTCTGGGATATGCACACACTGCACAGCTGCAGCCTTGAAACTAAAGTTCGTGTGAGCTCGGAGGGAAAGGTAGGTGCGCAATGAGATATCGCGGGGAAGCCTTACCCCCGCAGGAAGGCTCCGTCTTTAATTTCTGTGTCATTACCTATATAATATGTTCTTTTGGTAAAATATGTAAATAAAAAATATATAATGATCTGAGTAGATCATAGTATTCAAGGGTCAAATTCCACTTCTATCTTCAGGTGTTAACGGGCAGGTAACGGCCTCATAATGAGGTCAGTAGACTTAACGCCCATTTAACACGACAAAAGAACCCCTATGCATTTTGAAAAGGGCCTACCGCAATGCCCGGCGCCTCCTGTTTGAGTTGGTACCCACAACCCCTTTCAATATGCAAATAGCGTTGGATCCGGATTGACATTTTAGGGCAAAACTGATCGAAACTATGGGCTTTCCGAGGATTTCCACGGATCACAGATCCAGAGAGAGCCAGACAAGTCAAGTGTGGAATTATTTGTGTGGGTCCCGGAGGAGCACGGGAGCTGCTCTGGGCCCCACACATTTATTTGGGCTGCTGCCGCCTCGGAAGGCCATCCTCGGCGATCGCACGTCCCTTGCTGGCGGCTGGGGAGACCCTCATCCCAGTGAGCAGTATCGGGAAGTCCGTTTGGTGCGTGGCAGATTGCCAGTCCAATATTAATAAAGCCAGTATCTCAAAATCGTGCCCGCCTCATTGTCATGGCTACGCTCTATCAGCTAGCGCGCACTGTCTGTCAGTCTCCTGCCCTAATGTTAAGATGTCCCCTGTACAGTACAAGACATTCGACAATCAAGTCTGTGTCGGTGCTTTTCCCTGCAGCAGATACCTTGCGGGTTATTCTAAATTCTGCCGATGGTGTAAACGGGCGGTTACAGATCCCTCATCCTTTATACACCAGCCACATTCTTCCATTCGCTGAAGTCCGTGGAAGGGTAAATCGGGCGTTATTTATAAAGTGCGGCCAACTCCATAACATGCATTTTACACCTTCGCCCAGTGTTAAAATGATCCTACAATCTTCTTTCATTCTTTTCAGTTGTTGTTTGCTGTCTGCCCTGTCTTAAAGCTATCGTCCGTCAGTTATAAATGAATGTCTTACCTTTCAAAGCAGTTGATCCAGAAATGATCAGCAATGATTATCGTCAGCATCAAAATGACCAACACGCTCAATACCAAGCGAACAACCATAACTGTCTTGTCAAGTGAAACTAGGAAATAAATAAGAAACAGAAGTGAAAATCCGGCGGTTTATATAAAAGGCGGCTGAGCTGAAACTCGACTTTACTCTCCGACGCCAAATAGAAAAATCGACCCCATTGTATTCCTGGTCCTACACCCGAACAATGATTGAGAATTTCATTTACAAAACCGTGAAGTTCTTTAGTTAAAAGTGTTATGAAGTGATTTTAATAGTGTTTTGCAACATGCACTTCTGAGAAAGGAAATAAATATATCCTGCCATCCGTGTGCAGCGTTATTTGGGACAATATCCGTATTTTAACGACATTAGAATTCCGAACAATCAAGCTGACATTGGCTGAGACCGGAAATATCAGATGGACTCGTCTTTTTTTCTCCGTAGAGATATCCTGACTCCGCATTTACACTATAAATGTTCCTCTGGTGCTAAGCTAAAAAAAATTCCCACCGACGTGTAGGCTTCGCAAAATCCCCCAGAAACTCGAACAGAGCCCTAAAGGGAGTGATTTTTGGACTTTTCATACAAACGTGGGATGATGGGGCCTAAGTGAAGTGATTTGATGTAAAAACCTAAAGATCAGGGAAGAAAAAACCTGAGGAAACTGACTTTTTCTTTTAAATCTTACTGTTGGGAGAGACACCTTTCACAGACACAAGCTGCGAGGGGCATGGCCTGGCAGTGAACAGATCAAGCTGTCTGGGAATTGTTTACACTGCGAATCCTAACGAGGTGCAAGAGACAAAGCAAAAACTCACAAACACATTCAAATATGAATCCCATGGGGTTTCTCTGCTCTCTCCATGCTCCAGCAAAACCTACCACAAACCACGAGGAAGAAGGCCAGAAGACCAGCACGCAAGAAGAAACCAGAGCGACTGCCTCAGTGACCATCGGACACCTCGCAGCAACAAGGGCCTTATGGAGTCTTTTTAAACAAAAGACACTAATATCCTGTCAAGGATTCGTTGGTGAGCATTATCCCAGATCTCCTGAAACCATTAACCGAGCCAGATAGTGGGATCTTTAAGAGGGATAAGGTTTTGTTTGATATATTGTCATTTCTCTCGCTTGTACCGTGTGCTCCCCAAATCTGTGTTTAAGTAATAAGTGTGTTTCAAGTTTGGTACCTTTTTCTTTTAATAAAGTAAAATTCTTTCATCAGAACCTGTTTACTGCAATTTTGTTCACAACCCCTAAATAAGTCCAAAGTCTAGGAACCGGAGGGGTGTGGGAGCGATTAAGATACCTCTTACAGACGCTACATTGCAATGTAAATGCACACTTATTCAACTCTAATTATTTTTGAAGGTCTCGGCACATTACCCATGTTAGAAACATCAACAATTAAGGGATTTTAGCTCGAGCCGTGAGTGTGAGGTGAGACACTTGACAAGTATAAACAGCTCCGCTCCGGAGGGGCTGCGTCTCCTTCTGAAGGCTGGAAATTTCATACAGTCCATTCATGTTCTACTTTGTGCTTTTCGCTATGCCGATCAAAATCTCAATTCCATCTTTATACCAAGTGAGGTTGAGAGTAGCCGGGTAAAACTGAACCGTTTTTCACACGAGATTCAGAGCATAGGAGTTTAATTCAGGTACTTCGGAGAAAATCTTCAGCTGAGTAGGCGGAACCGTAGGATAAAAACGGTTAAGACATAGCATTTGGGCTATTTTGTTCTTGCGTTTGCCAATTATCTTCTCTTCATTTGGAGCCTTTAAATGGGCTAGCATTAAAGTATCAGTGTTAAATGACTACCGCGAAATTGTATTCATTACATTAAAAAAATTAATCAAGAGAACTGCGCATTTGAAGCGCAGCTTCTTTTGTGTTCGAGAAACTTCAACTGCATAACATAAATTCATATCAATATGAATTGACATAAATGCCTGTTCAAATGTCCCTTGTCTATTGTATTATTATAATTTGACAGTATTGTTAAAAACTTCAGTTGTTACAAATCCATTATAACTTTCAAAATTGGAATTGTGTTGCGTTTTCAAATAACAGTCATATTTGTCATGCAATTGTCGGTAAATATTCTGAACAAATATCAAATCTCTTACAATATCAATAATAAATGTGTTATATTGTGAAGTATTAAATATCCTCTACTTTAACAGCATATATTACATTATCCACCTATATTACAGTATATAGATTCAATATATTACATATAAAGATAATAAAATGTTAAATCTTTCAATGTATTAAATAGTATATGTTTAATAACCAGATTAAACATGCTGCCACATAAAATGGTAAATATGTTCTAGCATTAATAATCACATGTTAGTCTACAATGTTAAAATGGTAAAGAATGATATAATAAATGCTGTAGCCATATAAGATAGCAAATTATTGCAGCATAAAATAGCAAACATGTTACAGTATTAAGTAGCGCACATGTTGCATTAGAAAGTAGCAAATATATTGCAGATTAAATAGCTAATTTGTTCCAGTACAAAATATCCAATATCTTGCAGTATAAAATAGCCAATATGTTACAGTATTAAATAACCAATGCGTTGCAGCATCAAATATCAAATATGTTGCAGAATAAAATACTAAATATGTTATAGCATAGACCATCAAATATGTTGCATTATAAAATAGCCGATATGTTGCATTATAATATAGCCAACTTGTTGCAGCATCAAATATCAATTAGGTCGCAGAACAAAATAATAAATATGTTACACTATAAAATTGAAACTACGTTGTAAATATAAGAAGATAAACCGTGATCGCAGAGGATTTGTTCGACAGTTTTCGCCCATTGTGCACACACCATTCGCGCCTTTAGTACATAGCGAATCCTTTTATTTGAGCTTGGAAATTGACTGCAGATGTCACTCTCGTGTGGGGAGATATCTATCCCGGCAAGTCCAACATCTTCCTGCAGAGGTTATTGAGCCCAATACCAGATCGGTTTGGAAGCAGAATTTGTTTCTGGGTGATATTTTATTCCGAGGCAGCTATAATTTTGCGTTCGACATCGCCAGAGCTGATCGATGACTATCCAGTATCACTTGGCTTTAGGCTGTGGGCTACAGATTGGTGGTTCGGGGAGGGAAGCATCTGCTATTACAAAGTGGAACACTTGTATGTTTCTAGAGGGTGAATATTTTAATATATATGTCCACCTGAAGTTATAATAGACATTATTTTGTTTCCTGCTCCGTGCCAGATAAAATCGGTTAATTTGACCGTGCGAACTCATGTTGTTTGAAAAAATCAACAAAATCATTGAACATCATGGTAATTTTGTAATTTCAGCCTTTAGTTTGACGACTGGAGATATGTTAAAGCAGAGCAGCTGCGGCGCAGAATAAATTGGGGACGACTTTAATCTGCACTTAGGGCGTACAAAATAACTCTGTACAACCATATAGAACCTTGAAATATTTTGAATAAATTTTAGGGTTCTTATATTATTTAACACAAATAATATGCGACGCAGGTAGGCATGGTTTCGGTATTTTAAAAAACGAGGAAAAAGTTATCAGCATGTAAAGCTGCAAATGGATAATGCGGTTATTAGCCGGTGCACGCTCAGGGTTTGTAAAATTTCCCAGTTTTTAAAAAAATAACAAAGGCATTCATCTGTTTATTTTTACATGAAGGGGTAGATTTTCAACTTGCCGCACGGGAGTCACACTGATGTTCAGAATGGGCCACCTGTTATGGTCACAATCCTTGGGCTGTTTCTACGATGCACGCGTAATATTAACTACTTATTTTAACTATTTAGAAATTAGACGCCCGGATCTCCACTTCCATTGACTTCAGTGGAAAGGAACATCCAGCGTAGTTTAGAATGAGATACTCATTCAATGAAGCTGATGGGCGGAAAATTGATCACTGACAAAATGTCCAGCACCCATATTTATTTTGAAATAACGGACATTTGAGGTTGCTTTCTCCACCCAGTTTCACTTACCAGAGATTCACTCAGAACTGAGCGTCAATAGCAACTGTTAGGAAACAAAACGGTAATTTTAAATAAAGCTCGAAGTAGGAATGAGGGAGATACATTTAACAGGGTATAAAAAGGGGGAGAGGGAGAGCCGAGAAACGCAGAAAAAGAGCAGAAGATAACTGTGTAAATAATCGCGAGGACCCATATGACCAACAGTACAGAGCATCCAGACATATTGAACAATACAAATCGCCCTCTTTGCTGTGAATAACAACAATCATTTGGGAAAAAATGGTTTGTGCATAATCTGTCATAAAATGACACGCAATATCAAAAGGCAGAATCGGAGCTGGCAAATGAGGCGCTAATTGAAGTGCGTAGGGTGATGTTTCCCGAAGCCCCATTCGGTCGGAAGTGCACCCGGTATTCCATTCCGCCGACCCAGTAACTCCACAGCTCATCCAAATGAATTACCGAGTCAGAAACAAGTATTTACTAATATTGCGCTTCGGCTGAGAACCGTTCAGCTCTTGGGCGCAAGTGAATATGAGGATGAAAACTGGATGCTGTTGCAGCAATTATTATGCTGTAGCAAATTAATTTAATCAAATGATTTTATGACTAAAGCGACACTTTACGACACTGCAGTAATGACGTGGTGTGGCCTGCAATTGTAATAATGTGCTTTCCTGTCTACAGCTGGCCATAGGATCAAATATTCACCTCTAACCTGTTTTCACAGAAAGGTTGAATGGTCACTGGCAATGTTAGCAGAGGTCTGGGACTAGAAAGTAAGAATATATCCCGGGGAATATCGAGGCTGATGCAGAAAACTAAATACTTTCAGAAAGTCAGATCGCATAAAGTGGAGACAAAACATAAAAAATGTATATTAATAAGTGACAATCATCCTACCGCAGCCACCAGGCTGAATTTCACATTCCATGCCATCAAAAGATTGATAATCGCTGATATTTTAGCTGTTTCCGGAAATAAATTGTTTTAAAAAATTGCGTACAATTTCTGCATTGAAAGTATAGTTGCCACATACCACATATTTAATGACAAAATGCAGTATTGTCAAATTAGCCACGGCAGTGGATTTATGCTCCGTGTGGAGTCAAAATGAAGCAGTGAGCGACTATCCGCTGAAAGGAATGTCACTCCGCTTCTCTCGGAGTCGGGTCCTGACTGCGGGTCTACACTACAGGTTTGCCTATGGTGCTAATTGAAGTGCATTCCTACCGACGCCAAACTTGCAGTGTAAATGCACACTTATTTAACTACAGTTCATGGCGTTCGTGAGAATGTCGGCACGTTACCTATTTTAGAAATCGGAACAATGAATCTCTCACTAGCTGGATCCGTCAGTGTCAGGTGAGACACTTGACAAGTATAAACAGTCCCGCTCCGGACGGGCTGTGTCTCCTTCAACAGGCTGGAAACTTCATACAGTCCGTTCATGTTCAAATTTGTACTTGTCTCTATGCCGATCACAATCTCAATTCCATCTTTATACCAAGTGAGGTTGAGAGTCCCCGGATAAAACTCATCCGTTTTACACACGAGATTCAGAGCAGAGGAGTTTAATTCAGGTACTTTGGAGAAAATCGTCAGCGGAGTTGGCGGAACTGTAGAAATAAAACAGGTCAGAAATAGCATTTGGGCTGTTTTGTTCTTGAGTTTACAAATTTATCTTCTCTTTATTTGGAGCCTTTAAATAGGAAGTCATTAATGTATCTTAATGTTCAATGACTGCCGCGCAATTTTTATTCATTACATACAAATTAATTAACTAAAATATTTCGGAAATAATACAATGTTTTACTTCTATGGCAGTTTCTAGCAATATATTGCAGGGCTATGGGGAAAGAGCAGGGGATTGGGCCAATCAGATTGCTCTTTCAAAGTGCCGGCTCAGGCACGATGGGCAAAATGGTCTCATTCTGTGCTGTATCATTCTATAACTTTTGAATTTTGATTTTTATCAATAAACCGCCAATTTAAATATTTTAAAGCATCAGAAAAATAGGTTAGTATGTAATAGGACGAAACATCGTGCACAGCGAACCTTGAAATCTAATCTTGTCCCCCTCCAATAAAATCGATTGTTATTTCAAACTACTAACAACTCTAGTTTTGTGTCAGTTAGAAAGTTTGTGTGAAATGCACAAATTCTTATTCGGCAACATTTTTTTTTAAAGTGAAGAGATTGGTTTTGCAGAATTTGAAACAGGTCATCATCTAAAAAGGGTGAATTTGTAGTTTGGGAACATAACTATATTAAAAACAAAACATTGTAGACCATATAGTGATTTTCAGTCTGAGCAAGTGCGAGTTACCTGGATAATGCTGTGTTCGTCCCGAACCATAACACGGGGATACCGCACTGATAATATGGAAGGTGTATTGGAATTCACATTAACAAGTCGTAATTTAAAGCGCTCGGTGTGTTTTTTAAAATTTGTTTGTATGCATACTTCATATTTGATGAAGAGATTTAAACAAACGAGACAACGCAGCATTATCATTACAGAATGTTGTCGCCCGCGTTTTTCGTCAAAATCTCAGTAACATTTACTGACGGGTAAAAAGCACAATCGTCTAATTTTATATTGTATTCTTATATAAATCTGGAAATAGATATGAAAACTATTCTGACGAAAGGTCATCGACCTGAAACGTTAACTCTCTTTCTCTCTCCACGGATGCTGCCTGGCCTGCTGAGTTTTTCCAGCGTTTTCTGTTGTTATTTATGAAAACTATTGGTGCTCAAGATAAATTAGGAGCAGATGTTAGAACTGTATAGGGCGCATTAAAGTAAATCAAGGCGTGTCGATGTAAGAGCTGGAGAAACGACTTAAAATGATTATAGCAACACTGTTAACATGCGTTTGGAGCAAACTTCTTCTTTCACACTTTGGAATCAATAACGTTACACAATGAAACGAAGATTCCGGTGACTATAATACACAGTATAAAAGGGAATACATATACATCAAGGGGACGCTTCAGTTAAAATATGCTTCAACATTAAGTAGCAAGGATTGAAAGTGTAGTTTGGTGCAGCATTTTTAGTTTAATATTCTAACAAGAACACCACACATCTCTGTGTTGCAGCTCATTCGGCTCCACAGTTTCACTTACCGGAGACTTTGATCGTTGAGCCTGTTCCGTTTACAATCCTGCTTCCCAGGTTTCTCACTCCGCAGTAATAGACCCCAGAGTCCCACGCACTGATATTCAGGAGATGAAAGGAGGCTCCCCCTTGTTTAAAAAGGAGAAATGTTTTCCTGTTGTCGGAGGCTGTTTGAAGAAATTTACTTTCGCCAAGTTTCCACCAATAAACACTCACATCAGAGTTATCTTGAAAAATGGGGAATGTGCAATAGAAGGTGATGTTTGAACCCACGAGCAAGCTCTTGCTTTCAGGAGCCTGGGAGACTCGGAACTGAGCGTCAATAGCAACTGTCAGGAAACACAATGATAATTATAAATAAAACATGAAAATGGAATGCACGGGGATTTATGAAGAGAAAAAGAACAATAGAAAATACCTGTGCACATAATCCCCAGGAGCCGCATGGACTGAAGTACCCCGACTATAAACATGTTTAACGACGGGCATTTATCGCTTTTTGCGAGGAAGCACAAAGCTCTGGCGATAACCTGCGAGCAGATGACATCCGCCTGAACTGGCAGAGCCAATGAATGAGTTGATTTTAATGTGCGAATTGCGTGGGAGTAGCTGAACGCTCAATCAGACTTGGAAGCTCGTCACAATGTTAATAGTGTTAGTCAAAATCCAGACCACAGCGGGAAACTGGGCGCGGGATAAACGTGGTAGAAAATATCCTTCTGGAAATAGGAAGCTTGATGTTAGCTTCTTTACTTGATGTTAGCTCATCAATATATACAAATTGTCTATTACCTGAGATGAAGATTTATTTCAGATGCAGTGACATCTCTACGGCCTACCCCTGCAGCGTCGTTCGCAAATATCTCAGAAACAACAACCCAGAAAATACAGGAACCTCTAAGCAGGTCGCTCAACATCTGAGGAGAAATCACACGAGTTACCGTTCTGGGCATAACACTTCTTCAGAACTGGAAAAAAGAGCAAGATTTAAATAGCATCAGAGCAAAGGGAAAAAGGTGAAAACAAAATCGCACCAGAGAAACAGAATACATTGTCAGTGCTGTAATGTCCTGGAATAAAGTTTTAATGGACGGAATGATATTAATATTGAGTTCAAAGGAAAGGAAAGTCCGGCAAGGTTTAAAACGGACGGCTGATCCTCTATCACCCGTTTGTCATCTTGTGATCTCTCTCGATTTTCATTGCCATCCTTAGAGGTTTATAAAGGGCGGTTGATACCATATCACCCGCTTAATACTAACCCACAGTCAAAATTACATTTCATTAAAAGATAGAATCATAGAATCATAGACTCGTACAGGAAAGGTAGAGGCCATTAGGCCCATCATGCCTGTGCCGGTTCTTTTACAGAGTTATCCAATTAGTCCCACACTAATGTCACGTTCCTATAGCCACGCGACTGATTCCCCTTCAAGAATTTATCCAATTACCCTTTGAATGTTATTTTTGAATCTACTGCCACCGTCCTTTCAGGCAGTGCATTAGAGATCATAAGAACCAGCTGCGTTGGAAAAAAATCTCATTGTTTCCCCTTTTATTCTTTTGCCAATTACCTTAAATCTGTTTCCTCTGGTTACCGACCCTCCTCTCAGTGGAAACCGTTTCTCCGAACTTACACTATCAAAACTTCATGTAATTTTGAAAATCTCTGTTAAATCTACCCTTAACATACTCTACTATAAAGAGAACAATCCCAGGTTGTCTAGCCTCTCCGCATAACTGAAATCTCTCATCCCTGGTTCTATTCTAGTAAATCTCCTCTGCATCCTGGCCTAGGCTCTTACCTAAAGTGTGCTGATCAGAATAGCACACAGTACTCCAGCTAAGGCCTAACCAGTGATTTATAAAGTTTTAGCATAACGTCCTTGTTTTTGCATTCTATGCCTCTATTTATAAAGCCAAGGATCCCGTATGATTTTCTGAAAAGCCTCATCAACTCTTCCTGTCACCTGCAAAGATTTGTGTAAAGAAAAAGCAAAGACTTGCATTTATATAGCGCCGTTCACGACCACCCAACGTCCCAAAGCGTTTTACAGCCAATGAAGTACTTCTTGAAGAGTAGTCACTATTGTAATGTAGAAAACGCGTCAGCAACTTTACACACACCTAGCTCCGACAAACAGCAATGTGATAATCTGTTGATTGAGGGATAAATATTGGCCAGGACACCAGGAATAACTCCCCTGCTCTTCTTCGAAATAGTGCCATAGAAACTTTTACGTCCACCTGAGAGAGCAGACAGGTGATCGGAAAGACCGCACCTCCGACAGTGCAGCACTCCCTCAGTAATATACTCGAGTGAGATTTTTGTGCTCAAGTGTCTGGAGTGGGACTTGAACCCGCAACCTTCGGACTCCACGGCGAAGGTGCTACCAGCTGAGCGACGCCTGACACTTGTGTACGAAAAACATAGGTGTCTCTCCTCCTGCACCCCATTTAAAATATTCTCATTTTGTTTATATTGCCTCTCCTCATTCGTCCTTCCAAAATGGATCACTTCACACTTCTCTGCATTTAACATTAATCTGCCATGGATCTGCTCATTTCGCCAGTCTGTCTATGTCCTCCTGAATTCTGCTACTATGCTCCCCACTGTGAAGTACATTTCCGACCTTCGTGTCATCTGCAAACTTGGAAATAATTCTCTGTCTACCCAAGACTAGGTCATTAATATATATCAAAATAAGCAGTGGTCCGAATAACGACCCCCTAGTGGGTATTATTGTATATATCCCTCCAGTTCGAAAGGCCATATACACAACATTAACCACACTACCCTCATCAACCCTTCCTTTTATTTCATCAAAGAACTCAATCAAGTTTGACACATTCGATTTTCCTTTAACAAATCCGTGTTGGCTGTCATGTATTAAACATATTTTCGAAGTGAGAAATAATTTCGGCCAAGTTTCTTTTCTCTAAAAGTTTCCCCAACTCTGACGTTAGTTTGACTGGCCTGCAGTTACTGGGTTTATTCCTCTCCCCTTTTTGAACAGGGGTGTAACATTTGTATCCCTCTAGTCCTTTGCCACCAGTCCCATTCGCAAGGCAGATTTAAAGATTGTGGCTATTTCCGCACTTACTTCCCCCAGCAACGTAGTATGCATCCCATCTGAATCGGCTGAATTTTTTACTTTGAGCGGTGCCAATCATTTAATGGCTTCTCTTTAGCTATTTTTATACTACCTTCTTTCTGTACCCATCCTCATTTATTGTGACATTGGGAGGATCATCTTCTTTTGTGCAGCCAGATGCAAACTATTCATTTAGTACATTAGCCATGCCTTCGGCCTCCATAAGAAGTTCCCTTGTTCTGTTCCTAATCAGCCCCAACCTTCCTTTGACTTCCTTTTTAATATGTATATGTTTATAAACGACTTTAGTTTAGTTTTTTATGTTACCTGCTAATCTTTTCTCATAGACTTTCTTTGCCAGTCGTGTTTGCTTTCTCAGTTCTGCTTTGCACTTTTTGAATTCTGCTGGATTCTCTAATGTATAAAAGATTTGACATTTACCATAAGCGTCCTTTTCCGGTTTAATTGAAATCTCTATCTTTTTATTCATCTAGGGAGATCTAGCTTTGAATGCCCTTCGTGTCCCCATCAAGTACACAAACTATACCCTCTCTGAAGGCCTCGAATTTCTCATTTAACGTTTTCCTGCTAAGCTTAGATTCCAATCCATCTGGAACAGATTCCTTTTCAGCTCACGAAAATTAGTGCTCTTCCAGTTGAATATCTTGACCTTATTGTTCCTTGTTCCTTTCCCTAACTACTCTACACCTAATGATATTGTGATCACAGTTTCCCCAAAAATCTCCCCCTGAAACTTACTTCACTTGCCCCATTTCACTTCCCAGAACGAGATCCAACACTGCTTCCTTCATATTAAGGATGGAAACACACTGATCAAGAAAGTTATCCTGTACAAATGTCAGGAATGCATCCGCTCATTGCATATTACTCCGTTTTTTGCTCAGTCTATTTTAGGATAACTGAATTATCCCATTATCATTACTCTATTGTTTTTTCAACTTTCTAAATTAGCTGGGAAATTTGCTCCTCCATCTTCTTCCCGGATCACTTCTGAAATGAGCAGAAATCGACTGTTCTTATGTTTCCAGAAAATAAGAGCGTTTTTGAATTTCTATGCAGGAATCCGAGTCTCCGCTGCCTCACTCCAGCTTTTGGTAATCCCACCCCTTTTACCATTGCATTATTGGCTGTCCCTTTATCCACCTTGGCCCCACGTTCCCTCCTTAAAGCGACTGCCTGTTCACCTCTCTCTCCCTCTTTAATACCCTAATTAAAATCTTCCTCTTTGACAAATCTTTTGGTTACACTCCCTATTACATTTTTCTATCCAGCGGCCATTTTTGAATACCTCTCTGTGGAGACCATTGGGGCGTTTTTCTAAGTTAATGGCATTGTTTGAACGCAATTTGCTGTCGTAAATAACAAACAACTGGACAAAGTCATTGCACCAGAACTGCTTGTTACCAGGATGAGTGTGGATAAGACGTTCATGAAGGGCTATTGCTCAATAACTACCATTTCACAATTAAGAAACCGTGGTCTATGTTTATATATCCGTTGCAGCTTCAAACTTATCAACAGCCCTGACTTTTCAAACTATTCACATCTGTAATTATAGCTCAGTTTCAGTGTAACCACTTCTACAAATAGGAAACTTTGCATGTGTGCGCTTGAATGATAAATATTCTGATAACTAACATCTCTTTATTGTATACAATGGTGCGTGAGAACTGTGTGCATAACTTTGCAAGGTAAAAGACTGTTTGTGAATATGTCCGTGCCGATTAACACATCTGTTGGATACATTTTAATGAGTTAATTGATCAACACTGCCAACCAGCAAAATATGTTATTTGTGCGACTAATAATATACAATGCGTGTTTCCATCAGATATAATCGATTTTTTGTATGCTAATTTGTGTTGGCTGCAAGCGACAATTTTCAGTTTTCTGAAAACCTTTGTGAGAGCGTTACTTCCATAAATTTTCAGTACCGAGGACTTATACTGAAATATTCTAGCATGGATCCCGCGGCCATAGAAATGGGGTCAATTTTGTGGGCAAGGTCAGATCTGGAAGTGATAGTAGGTTAGGAGGAAGGATCAGGTGGATGTCTCGCTGAGAGCTGAGAGGAGAAGACAGCACACTCTACAGCTGAGAACCGATAGAATCATACTGGGAATTGTAAATCCAAAAAACGGTTCGGGTGGGGGCGGTGGAAGGTTAAAGTATAAAAAATGTGAATCCCGACCACAATCCGCCTCCAACACGCCCATTTCCGGATTCAACGGAGGCGGGACGTGGGACTTTAAATTATAACGAGGCTGAAGCCTTTGATTTAATATGCTGTGCAGGTTTAACTGTGTCCCGACGGGGAGCCGGCCCTCGGGATTCCCTACAGCTGCAAGGAGGTGAAGACAGCCTCGGGGTGCAATCCTTAAGGGCTGCAAGTAGCAGAAGTGCTTCCTCCTGGACCACAAGGTTCGCCCCCTCCCCCACCCATCAGTTCCCCCTCTATTATCTGGGACCTCACGGATTGGAACCCCCTCGGGTCGGGGATCAGAACCACCCGTGTTCCGACCCCCAACCTCGGGTCGTGGATTGGATTCTCCGGGATTAGACCCCAAACGAAGGTCGGGACTCACACCTCCCTGGTCCTGCGACCGCCTGTACAGCGTTCCCGACCGCCTGGAAACCTTGCTGTGTAGTTAAAACTTCTGGCGGGAAGGAACTTCAAAATTCCGACATAGAATCAGGCAATCATACAGTACAGAAGGAAGACATTCTGCCTATCTTGTCTGTGCCAGCTATTTGAACGCGCTATCCAATTATTACCACTCCCATGGTCTTGCAACATAGTGCTGCAAATGTTGTAATTTAAGTAGAGATCTGCTTCCCTTTTGAAATTTACTATTGAATCTGTTTATACCAGCCTTTCAGGCTGTGTCTTCCAGATCATAACAACTCGGGTGTAACAATATATCTGCCCATCTGCACCCTGGATTTTTTGCCAATTATCTTAAATCTGTGTCCTGTTGCTCCGACCATCCTGCCAGTGGAAACACTTTGGCCGCAGTTTTTCAATTGGAGAGAGTGCGGGTTTGCGAGTGGGTTAGCAGTTAATAGTGCAGAAATTGACAGCGTGTCGGGAAGCTGCCTTCCAGCCGCTAATTTTAGCCTTTTACTCTGGTGCGTTTCTCAGCGCGCCAGAGACACGCTCGGGAGAGGCAGGCAGGTAACATTCGCGCCGCAGAAGTGCCAGGCAATGACTTTCTCCAACAAGCGAGAGGCCAACCACATCCCCATGACATTCAACGGCATTACCTTTGCCGAATCCCCCACCATCAACATCCTGGGGGTCACCATTGACCAGAAACTTAACTGGAGCAGCAACATAAATACTGCGGCAACAAGAGCAGGTCAGAGGCTAGGTATTCTGCGGTGAGTGTTTCACCTCCTGACTCCCCAAAGCCTTTCCACCATCTACAAGGCACAAGTGAGGAGTGTGATGGAATATTATCCACTTTTCTGAATGAGTGCAGCTGAAGCAACACTCAAGAAGCTCGACACCATCCAGGACAAAGCAGCCCGCTTGATTGGCACCCAATCCACCACCTTAAACATTCATTCCCTCCACCACTAGCGTACCGTGGCTGCAGTGTGTACCCTCTACAAGATGCTCTGCAGCAACGTCGCCAAGGCTTCTTCGGCAGCACCTCCCAAACCACTTCCACCTAGAAGGACAAATGCAGCACGCGCATGAGAACACCACCACCTCAAGTTCCCCTCCAAGTCACACACAATCCTGACTAAGATGTATATTGCCGATCCTTCATCGTCGGTGGGTCAAAATCCTGGAACTCCCTTCCAAACAGCACTGTGGGAGTACCCTCACCACACGGACTGCAGCGGTTCAAGTAGGCGGCTCTTCCACCACCTTCTCAAGGTCATCTAGGGATGGGCAATAAATGCTGCCCGTGCCAGCGAGGCCCAGATCCCATGAACGAACAAACAAAACTCATTAAAATATTTCAGAAGTGGTTAACGCGCTATTAACAGGTTTTTAAACTGGTGTAACAGCTTTCACTGTGCACGGGATTCATGGGCTTCCTGAACCTTGTCTATGAATGGAAGTGAGAAGTCGCACAATACCAGGTTATAGTCCAACATTTTTATTTGAAATCACAAGCTTTGCGAGCTGCTGCTCCTTCGTCAGGTGAAGTCAGCAGCAGCAGGAGCAGCAGCTCCGAAAGCTTGTGATTTCAAATAAAACTGTTGGACTATAACCTGGTGTTGTGCGACTTCTCACTTTTGTCCACCCCAGTCCAACACCGGCATCTCCGCAATATGAATGGAGGCTGAGAGCTGAGCAAACATTGTGGGAGTTGAACAATTGGCAGTAGAAAAATTCACGTAAATACTCACACCTCACACCTGCTTCCGTTTCAAAGGGAAAGGCTCTTGCTGACACCAGCTCTACTCTGAAATTGCTTTCAGGAGTTTGCAAGTGATTTCTACAAACACGGAAGTCACTCTCGCTACATTGAGGATTGTGTCTCTGTTCTCCACTTTATCTGGCATCTATCAGATCAGCATATGCTCTTTCACCTTGGATCTCAGATTCGGGCCAAGATGAGCTCCAACAGCAAAAACACCAGCCACACCAGCGCAGCAGCCTTCTCCTCACCGATCTGCAGCTCCACAGTAGAGAGGGGATGTGCTTGGGGTGCACCTCGCCAGAGGCGATACCCCTGACACCGGCTATAGAGGGAGAGGATTAGCTTCTTGGACATGACTGAACAGCAGTGCTTCAGGATGCTAAGGTTATTGCGTCAGGTCGAGGCAGACATTTGTAGCTTGATGGAGGAAGACCTGCTGCTAATTGGACCTGATGGACACGCGTTACCAGTGGCTGTCCAAAGTCACGACTGCCCTCAACTTCTTCATCTCAGGCTCCTTCCAGGGATCTGCAGCAGACATTTCCAGGATCTTACAGTCGGCCGGCCATAAATACATCACCCAGGTGACCGATGACATGTTTCACCAGTCAGTTTCACTTATGTTCACTTTGCCACTGATGAAGACTGTCAGACTGAGCAAACGCTCGGCTTTGTGACTCTGGTTGGCTTCCCACATGTGCAGGGTGTCATCAACTGCACGCATGTGCCTATCAAGGCACCCCCAGATCACGTAGGATTGACCGTGAACCTGAAGGGCTTCCACTTCCTAAATGTGCAACTCGTCTGCAACCACAAAACGTTCGCCATGCATGTGTGTGCCAGATTCCCAGGGAGCTGTCAGTGCTCGTTCATCCTGCACCAGTCCACCATCCCTCAGCTCTTCACACCTAAGACCAGACTTACTGGCTAGCTGCTTAGAGACAAGGTCTATGCGCTGATGGCGAGGCTGATGACACCCTTGAGGAGGCCAAGCAATGAGATCAAAGAGCAGTATAATCAAAACGATATGACGATCAGATGTGTAATAGAGCAAGCAATCACGATGCTGAAGATGCGCATCAGATGCCTGGGAAGATCTTGAGGAACCCATCAATATGGACGAGGCAGGTACTCCAGAATTATCATCTTATGCTGCGTGCTGCACAACATAGCGCAGCCGCGAGGATTGGAGATGGAGGAGGAGCAAGGTGCAGAGTGCAGAGCCTCTTTGGAGGAGGATGAGAAGGAGGAGCAGGTGGAACACGTGGAGGAGGAGGAACCTGTAGTATAGATGGCACCAGCAGCGGCACACATTGTTGCCTCGGAGGCACGGGATAGCATCATAATGGCACGACTTATTTATGTTGCATCAGTGCACCGGTATGACAACCAGATGCTAATCCAACATCCCCCCCACCCCACCCCACCAATACCACAAAGCAGTCCTAAAATGGCCAAAATTTTGCTGTCACACACACCCATTGCTCGAGTTTAAGTAATGTCTTACCATTCACTCGAAACGACAAGGCCACTGCCCAGGGAGAAAGCAAAAAGGCACAAGACGGGGAAGTGCTGCAAAGAAATACATTTTGTGCGTCATAAATAGAACTAATATTTTGAAACACACCCTTTGTATAGCTCCCATTGTGTCATTTTACTTCTCCACGTGCCTCTACGAGGTGCACCTCCAGTGGCTTCAGCAGATGTGGAGATAGGCTGCTCACTTCCGTGCTCTGACTGCTTAAACACTTTTGTCGGACGTCCTCTGGGTTTTGGAGCTCGTGACGCCCACGCTAAAGACTGCTCCACCTGCAAATGTGTAGGGGCAAACTTGGCCATCGGGATCCGAGGCAGCATGTGTGGCTCTGTCTGATGGGAAGGCAACGGGGGAGAAATGGAGCTGATTTCTGCAGAGTTCCCATTTCCATGTCCCCTCCCACCATCACACCTCCCATGGGCCACCTGCACCTCCCTGCTAGCAAGTAGCTGTGGAGTTTGTATCCCTCCTAGATATGACTGCAATCAGAATCTGAAAGCTCTCGTTCAGAGCAAGCATGCATTCGTTGGACTGGCACATTCGAAACTCCATGTAGGTGGCCACCCATTCCATGGAAGAGCACATCGCCGCCATCACTTGCGACATGGTGCTGCTCATGTTGGAGATGGACTCCTCCATTCTCCCTACAATCCTGCCAATCGCGCCTGGAAAAGCGGCCTGTGCCTCCCGCAATTTTTGCTGCTCCTCCAGAATAATCCTCTTTGCAGGCAACGCCCAATGTTCTATATTTGCATCCAGCTGAGCAGAGCTTGGAGCGTCCTGCGCCCTCCGACGAGGACTCTCCACTGCATTCCATGTCTCCACCATCTGCTCTTGCTCACGTGTGATCTGTGAGACACCAGGCGACAATACATATAACCCAAAGTGTGGGGAAGTCACTGCAAGTGGCAGACGTTCTTAGCAAAGTTGATTATTGTAGGTTTTGACTGACTCCACTTATCGTAGCTTACCTTCTAAGGGAACTTAAATTTGAGATAGGAAGAACGGTGAGGCTAACAGCACTCAGTTACCCATTATACACGCCAGGAACAAGTTAGGGCTGGTGCATTCAGGTGTAAGTGATTTTATTTTTAATGGCATGATATGTCTTACTTACTGCCACACAAACTCTCTGGCCCTAAAAATGTTATTTTACAAGTGTGGACTTTCATTCCTTCAGAATATAATTATTTTTGGAGAATTTAAAAATAGCTACATTTTTCCTTTTTCTTGCTGTCTCTTTTATCTCTCTCTCAAACCCATCTTTCATTCTGTCTCTGTATTTCACTTGTTGTATATGATTTTGCATTGAATGAAATATTCCAATTCATGCTTTCTGCTTTAGATTCTGCGCAACTCGGTGTGAAATTTTTAAATCTGACTGGTGGAAGAGACACGTTGTTGCTTGCCTTGCGCACACACGCCACAAATCCCCTGCAGAGGGCAGCACATTGAAAAGTAAGAAATCGTGAATTGGAAGAAATTGTGAATTATAAGCAATAATGGCTTTATAAAATCAATTAGCTCATCCGAGCTGAGCAGCCAAGATAAGCTGCTGATACAGCTATTGTACAAAGAGCTGAGTTCGTTGCAAGGTCATAACATAAAACATGCCTTCGAGTGGGCATACCTCGGGCTGATAAGGGGTTGAGTAAGAAAAACAAGCTATCTAGGAGGAAGTCCAAGAGATAAGCAAAGGGATGGTCTCGATAGACTGGGAGGGATGTGCTACAGATGCATATTCCTCCGTAAATGGACAATTGAATGGGTAAAGGTGATTAAAACAAGTGATTGTCGTGAGGTATCCGCCAGCACCTCAAATAAGTTATACAAACGAGCAGCCGAGACGGAAAGGCAGGCAGAAAGGGGGTATAGCTTCCCCGGGGTGGATGCATGCTAGTTTCGGCTTAACAACTCTGCCAGCTCGCGAGATGAACAATTAAGAAGAGACCGCTGCCATAGGCTGCAGGGAATGTAGACTGCCATTCTGCCTTCTGCCATCCGTCCATTCCGGGTCGGTAAACCGTTCTCACCTATTACGGGTTGTATGTCTACTATGTCTATCCTGATTTAACTATTTTTTACCTACCGCTCCTTAATAAAATGACCTAAAAATCCTAAGAACCTTTGGGTAATCTGTGTGTGCCTGCGATTCGAATTCTTACAGTGGTGTCAGAAGTGGAATCACATAGCGGGAGTCACATGGACCTCGGCATTGTGAGAGCCCGGAAGTCTTGGTCGACCGTGCATGATCGACGCTTAGACTGGGTATGGAACTCTCTGAGAGAGTTAGAGGAAGCGTGTCAAATAATTGAAAACAGATATACAATGGCGCTGGCATATCACCGGGAACACTTGATAGATAGCCTGACAGAGAATAACAGCGCGCCTGGGGCGACGGAAATTCTAAGAATTCTAGAGGAGTGTGCTGGGAACTATGATTGCATTCTTGACAGACTTTCTGAGGACGTCCAGAAACCCAAGCTTAAGCCGAAAAAAGGCCGAGATAAGTTAGCCTACGAAGCACACTTCTGCGCCTTGCAGTTAAACAAAATAAATAAAAAATTAAAAGAACAGGCAGTTATGCTACATAACGAAAGCGAAGGTTAGCAGGAAAGCATTGCCGTCCTACACAATCAGTTGCAGTGGGAACAGATAGGGGCAACACGGTGGCACTGTTGCCTCACAGCGCCAGGGACCCGGGTTCGAATCCGGCCTCGGGTGACTGTCTGTGTGGAGTTTGCACATTCTCCCCGTGTCTGCGTGGGTTTCCTCCGGGTGCTCCGGTTTCCTCCCACAGTCTAACGATGTGCGGGTTAGGTTGATTTGGCTATGATAAATTGACCCTTAGTGTTAGGGGGGGATTAAATACGTGGGGTTACGGGGATAGGGTGGGATATGTGTCGGTGCAGGCTCGATGGGCCGAAATGGCCTCTATCTGCACTGTGGGGATTCTGTGATTCTGTGATTCTGTGTGACATGACGAGTCGCCTTATAAACGGAAAAAGCTGGAACAAATATTAGACAGAAATATCGAGTTACAGGCAGAAAATACCAGACTAGGTGAGGAGTTAGAAGATGCAAGGGGGGCTCTGAGGGAGTTAGACTAGTGCCAAACCATTGCCTCCCCCAAAGCAGACCACGCATCGTGTTTAGCAAAAATCCAACAGCTTCAGGCACATATCGGACAACAGCGGGCAGTAGTGGTAGCTGTCTCCAAAATCACACCAAGACATCCAGTCCCTTGTTGGGACAGCATAGCTGAGGACCCCACTCCCTCTGCTCCCCCTCCACCGTGCAATGATGGCGAGGCAAACAAAGCAAACAAGGCAATACCAGTGTGTGTCGTCAGCTGGGCCAATGCTGCCCGTCAGCCTCAGCACCAGAATTACGAGGAGGTGGGAGGTGTCCAACCATCCTATTCCACTAACGACGAGGGGGAAATGTTCACCACAACCACGCATAGCCTCCTTACCGCTGTTGAGGTTCGGGCTCTAAAGGATGACCTAGGGACGATAGACATGAACACCAGACCCCTTGACCTCAGGCAGCGGTGGAGGATTTTTAAGTTTACTCATCCAGAACTAGAAGGGGGCAACCTTAAACAGGTCCTCCTGGCTGTGTGTTCCTCAGATTTAAAACAAGAGATGGATCAGGATGTTCTGGAGGCGGGTGCGATACATGATATTGAGATGGACCTATGTAGAACATTAGGGGAGGAGCGCATCGACTTCCAACAACTCTTGGCTAGTATCAAGCAGGTCCCTCCCGAATGCCTGAATGCCTTCGCGCATAGCGTCCATGACATTTTCCATTGCAGTAGGGATGGCAGAGGTGACTACCTTAACTATCCGGGCCTCAAAACCCTCTTTTTCAACGGCCTCCACCCATTAATCCGTAGCCCGCTGGGCGTTTACATCTCCAAAGACAAACCCTGGGAACAGCTGTGCCACCATTCCGGGACTGGTTAGCAGCAGACAGGTGCCAATATTCCCAGAATACAAACTAAATTTAAAATAGCAGCCGTCGAAGACCAACTACTAGGCCAGAAATCAGGGCCGTCTAAAACCCCTGCACCAGAGAAGGGTGCTCCGGTACGCTGTTACCTAGGCCAATATGCCCATTACTGCCGAATTCCTCTGAGACAAATTGGTCCAGACTCGATGGAGCAGAGGTTGGAGAGAATGGAGGCAGCGATAGGGGCCATGCAGATTAGCCAAGGGGCTCGACCGGTTGCCGCGGTGCATCAACAACCGAGCAAATGGCAGATCGTTCACCTCCCCTGTGACTCCTGCAGGCTTCTCAGGGAGAGATGACTTCCCCTCTCCGATACGCTAGTGCACAGAGACCGTTAGTCCGCACTGTTGATCCTGGAGGCCATCAACAATTAACGTTAGTTGGCTCTGGTTCGTCAGCCATCATCATTCAGGATCCCCACCCCGCCCCTACGAAAGGAGTGCCCCAAGTTTTATCGGGCTCTGACAATTCAACTCAGGCAACTATACACGGATCCGTTCGCTTCGAGCTAGACCTGGACGGGGTTTGAGTCACGGTCCAGTCTCCCATTTATATGGCCATGCATAATGAGCAGGGACTACTGGGAAGTGATGTGCTCAAAATTTATCGAGCAGTAATTGATTATGCCAACAATTGTATCTGGTGGAACCTTAAAAACCGACCCCCTACTCTGATGTCTAGCGTGCACTCGATATTCGCAATTAAATATGATGACCCCGAGGTACAGGGTATCCTAGAGTCAGTGCCGGGTTTATTCGCAAGCCATTAACATGATTGGGCCAACATGACTGAACCTGAAGAAATTAACGAACCAGTACATGCTCCCGTAAAGCAGTACTCCTACCCAGCCGAGAGTATGCCAGATATTCGAGCCACCAGTGAAGTCGGGATTAAGTTGCTGTGAGAATTTAAAAGGCGAAAAAAAAATAAACTTAAAGTTGAAACGGACACTGAAACGTTCAGCTTCTGTGCCGAGAAAAATAAAACACAAGATTGCTGAGTGATAGGAACCTTAAAAGAAATGCTGGAATTTCAGTTTGTGTGAAAGTTTCCCTGACTATGAATGTTTCGAAGCTACAAGCTGAGGGAAGCTCCGCCTCTTTTTCCTTTTGTGTAGAATATATAACGTTTGTTTAAATGTGAAACAACTATTTTTTCTCCAGTCATATTTAGTACTTTTACAATCATTTAGAAAGTCATCTGAAGAAAGGACAGTAAGAAATATCATGTAATTTGCTGCTTTCTGCAAGCAGCTGCTTTTGTGTTTTGTTTTATCTGTGTTGTATCGTGTTTAGTTGATAAAATATTGATCTGAATTAAATTGGAATTATTGAAGCAAACGAACCTATTGAATTGTCAAAACACAACTGTCCTTTTCCGATCAGGAAAGTTTTTTTTTAATTTAGGTGAAGTGACGCATTTGTGTGCGTCTGACAATATTTGCTCCATCTTCTGACAAACATGCCAAGTAGTTAACCCTTTCTGCTAACAACTTTTTTTTTCACCACACAGCAACTTTTGTATTGCTGAATGAAATTTAAAGATATTGAACATTATTAATTTTTAAGTTTCTTAATTGTCATTGAATATTTCCCAACAGTGACAGAAGGACTATTATGATTTGACGAATTAACCCCTTGAGCGCTTAAGCAGTGCCACAATGGAACTAATTGTGGCACTTCTGTCTCGAATGTTAAAACACCATTTTAAACCACCTAGCCTGGGAATCACTTGTTTCTGAAATTGGAGCTGATAAGGTAAGGTACAAGAAGGGGAAATCTACCTGAAGTTGAAGGGGATAATTAAATTTTCATTATAATAAACTGGTTGAGAGCAGTCTAGGTGGTCCTGCCAATTGCTGTGATCAAGGAAGAAAGTTTGTGGGGAAATAAAATTGAACATTGTCCAAACCTGTCAGTGCAACAATTATGCTATTTGGACTTGGGATAAGTTCGAACTGATAAAATGGACTCGGGCACAGTATGTCTGCAGCATTGCCGCTTGAAATGTATCTACTTGGTCGATGTGCTAATGATTGTAAGACTGAATCATAACTTGTAACTGTAATAATTGTGGTTTGTAGGTAACAGAGCGTGGGAAAAGCCAACACGAGTCCAGTATGAGGTACTTTGGGTCGTGCCTCCTGTGTCACTACTACCTGTCTAACAGGGCCTGTCCCATTAATAGCCACAGTTTCTGCTTTACACCACATCAACCAACACGTTTTACAAAGGATCAAAACCTATGCTCAAGTGAAACTGACATTAAATGAGATAATTAAGTAGGAGCTGTAAAATTATGTGGACAATTGGGTACGGCATTCCTCTGTTGTCTGAGGGCTTTTGTAAGCTCGTGATGCGACTGAACTCCTCCCTAAAGCATTTTTATGTTTTGGAGAAATACAACTCGAGAATAGATATTGAAATTGACAGCATAGGGGATGATTCACACTGGTGGGCTATTGAACTTAATATATCAGCACCCCCTTAAGGGTCGTATTATTTCACATGCTCTGGTAGTTCTCCAAATTGTAATGATAGTGTATTTGATATATATAACCCGTGCAGTAAGACTTTGATGCATAAGCCAATCGTGTACTCATGCCTATGACTAACCAGCACTAACAAAGAGAAGACCCGAAGCAATGTAGGGGAGACCCCAGGCGGGGTCAGATCAGGAAAGATAGAAGAAACAGAAGATAGCCCAGGCGGGGCTGAATTGGAACACCGGAATCGTGAATGGAACCTTTGTGAAGGGTAGGAGGTTGCTACTCTCCGTCAAAAGAATGGATTGTAAGAAAGGGGAAAATCTTCATTTCTGAGTCTCCCTACTAACGAACTCACAAATTGAGGGAGCAATAAGAACTAGCTAGATTAGTCAAGAGACGATTTTGAAAAGTCAATAAGTATATTTCATTCCCAAAGTGGGGAATTGTAAGAAATCGTGAATTGGAAGAAATTGTGAATCATAAGAAATAATGGCTTTATGAAACAAATATGCTCATCTGAGCTGAGCAGCCAGGATAAGCTGCTGATACAGCTGTTGTACAAACAGCTGAGGTCATTGCAAGGTCATAGCACAAAACAGGCCTTCGAGTGGGCAGAACTAGGGCTGATAAAGGGTTCAATAAGATAAACAAGCTGTCTGGGAGAAAGTGTAAGAGTTAAGCAAAGAGATGGTCTCCATAGACTGGGAGGGATGTGCTACAGGTCCCTATTCCTCCGTAAATGGACAATTGAATGGGTAAAGTTGATTAAAACAAGTGATTGGCGTGAGGTATCCAAAAGCCCCTAAAAGAAGATATATAAATGGGCAGCCAAGAGGAAAATGCAGGCAAAAAGGTTGGATAGCTTCCCCGAGGTGGATGCATGCTTGCTTCGGCTTAACACTCTGGTCAAGTTTAAACTCTGAGGTAGACTCCATGCTAGCTTCGGCTTAACACCTCCGCGAGCTAGGGAGATGAACAAAGAGGAAGAGACCGTTGGCGCAAGCTGCATGGATCCAGGACTACCGTTCTGCCTCAACCTCCGTCGGTCCGTCCCTCCATCCGTTCCGGGGCCTGTAAACCGTTCTCATCTGTTACGGGTTGTATGTCTACTATGTCTATCCTGAGTTAACTATATTTGAACTGCCGCTCTTAAGACCCTTTGGATAATCTGTGTGTGACATGTGATCCGAAATCTTACAATTTCCACAAAACTGCTGAACAGTCAACTCCATATGCTGACCCTGGTGCTAGCTGAGATTTTGAACGGTTCCCTCGCCTCACGCAATGCCCTCCTCACTTTGATAACTGCATTCACCCCTCTTCAAAGAATACAACCTTGCTCCCTCTGCAGTTGCACAATAAGGCTTCATTTACAACCTTCCTTTCCCTCCAATCTCCTGAACAAGTTATACCTCCCATATTCATGCCAATCAGTCCCGCAAACTCATGTTTTGACCATTCCAATCAGTGTTCATCACTGCCACAGCACTGAAACCACCCGAATCAAAGTTATAAGGACATCCTCTGTGATGGTGACCATGGTCCACTGTCCCTCCTCATCCTTCTCTACTTCTCTGTTACATTTAACATGTTTGACGACACCATCTTCATCCAACGCATAACCAACATTGTTCAACTTTGAGCGGGAACATCCTCGCCTGGTTTGGCAGTTTCCAAAATAATTGAAACCGTATAACGCAGAATATGGGGAAGACTCTGTAAGTGGAAGAAGTTCTGAGTACTGTTGTTTATTGTAGGTTATGGCTGGCTCTACTTATCGTAGCTGCCCTTCTATGGGAACGTAATTTTGCGATCGGAATAACGGTGAGTCTAACAGCACCCAGTGTTATTATGGAGTAAATCGGCAGCAACTTCCGGCATCCACACATGCAAAGTTAAACACTGAATTCCGGATGTTGCTGTCTGAGTTGCTCTGTTTCCTCAACACGCTTCGCTATACCAGTACCTCACCGATAGATTCGATATTAAACTACATGAAGTCATGAACTTGCGGTCCTTACTAACTAGTTAGCCACTACATACGCCAGAAAAAGATTGGGCTGGTGCATTCAGCTGTAAATTATTTTTTATTAATGTCGTGCTAAGTCTTACTTACTGCCAAACAACCTCTATGGCCCTAAAATGTGTTTTTACAAGCGTGGCCTCTCATTCCTGCAGAATTTAATTATTGTTGGACATTTTAAAAATATCTACCTTTTTACTTTTTCCTTCTGTCTCTTTTATCTCACTCTCAAACCCATCTTTCATCCCCTCTCTTTATTTCACTGTTTGTATATGATTTTTACTTTGAATTAAATATTCCAATTCAGACTTTCTGCTTCAGATTCTGCGTGCCTCGGTGAGGATTTTTCAACCTGATTGGGGGAAGAAACACGCTGTTGCTTTCCCTGCGCAATCACGCCACAGATCCCCTGTAGAGGGCAGCACACTGAAAAGGATCTCAAGTAACCTTAAGTTGCCTCTAAAAATCACATAAAAAGTCTTTGTACAGCTGTAACCGCAATGAATGGCGAGCTCCCTTCTTTCCCCTCTTACCACAATATCCGGGACATTGTCTTTCTATACTTTATTGTTGGGAATGGGTAGATATTTTATGCATTGAGGTCACTTGTGACCATCTTCCATTGTATCTATTCCTCTCACTTACGGGCCCTGCGATGGTCATTGCCAAACGCACCTCTCTCCATCACCACCAGCGCCCCACCCACACCCCCGCCGCAGGCTGTCCATGATCAACAGATGCATCAAGGAAACTCGGGTCTCTTTATCCTCTCTCACATGTGCCGAAGATTAGTTTTCTAAGAATCTTTGTGCCTTTACACGTATCTGTTTATGTGGTGTCTGTGCCACTGCCGTTTGAAGCATCTGCAAGCCATTAAATTCCGCAACAGGTTACCCCGCCCCCACCCCCAAAGCTTTATCGACCTTGGTCACTGAATAACAGCGACGACGCTTCACAGTATGGGTGAAACATGGGAAAGATCGGCATTCATGATGATATTTTGATAGTACAATCACAGACCATTGATAGGATAGTCGTTCCTAGTCTAGCAGCTACTGTTACCAATCAACAAATGAAAATGTGGCACAGAAAAACGTCATAAACGGCCGTATTCAACGCGACACATGGTTTCTGTTACGTTTGCATCAGCCTGCCAATCCATCACGGGAGATCTGGTGATAACTCAATAAAATTATGGGCGGCAGTGTTTTCAATCTATCAGAATTTCCTACAGCATTGCCCGAAACATCTCTCATGTCTGATCTGAAATGGTGAAGGACACTGAGGGAGAACTTTGGCGCAATCCTCACAGTCTGCAGCCGTATTTTCGCCAGACGATCAATTGAAACCTAGCACAAGCGAAGTAACGGCCAGGATCCGCCAATCTCGGCAGATACCGCCGGTCTCCCGTCAGGGAACTCTGCCGAAATTCTATGCGCAGAGCACTGAAATATGGAATATTCCAGGACGAGTGCATGACCTTTTTATCCAACTGTCCTTAGAGTAGGAGGTCCCGCGGCGAGGCCGCTCCATCTGTCTGTGCAGAAACTTAAAATTGAGAACTGGCGCCTCTTTTGGTGCATGCAGAAATGTTTCAGCAAATCTAACCAAAGGGACAAAAATACATGTTCTGAACACATAGACAGGATGTCACGCTTCATCGTGACGTATTCAATTCTCCGGCTCTTCAACTATCTTACAAACCATCAGCCAGTTCACGGTCTGTCGCTCCGAGTGATCAATTGGTTCAGAATGTCGGCGAGTGCTGTACTTCAGTGCCTCTCTGTTCTGGGATTCATGTTCACAGGTACATGTTGTTTCTATACCTTGCTTTCTCGCTAAAACGCATCGCTGCTTATCATCAGTTTGATACAACATGTTTAATTGTCCTTTACACACATTTCCTGACTCACTGAACCTCGCTGTTTTTTCTCCTGTAATATTCTCACTAATTCGGTTTTGATTTTCTTTTCCGATAGGCTCCTGCGAAACCTCGGTCAAAGTGAATCAGCTCCCTGAAAGCCCGAGCGGAATCAAGGGTACAAGCGTTTCCTTTCATTGCTCGATTCCCTTCTTTCAAGACGGACCAGAGGTGAAGGTATACTGGTGGAAACAGGGTGATAATAAATATCTAAGCACAGGACCTGATGACAGAAAAGTAACTGGTTCCAAAACTAAATTCAGCGGCTTCCTTCAGATAATCAATATAAGTGTCCAGGACTCGGGAGTATATTACTGCACTGTCGCCCATCGAGGCCGAATAGTTGGAAACGGAACGGGATCCAATTTAACTGTCTGTGGTAAGTATAAAAGAAGCGGTGAATTAGATCCATGTAACTGTATTATTTCAAAAATGAGAAGTCGCACAACACCAGGTTATAGTCCAACATATTTATTTAAAATTACAAGCTTTCGGAGCTGTCGCCCCTTCCTCAGGTAAAGTTACAATGAGTGAATCTACAATATTTCACAGTATATAAACACAGAAACTGCAGAGATACAATCTTTCAGGGAAGGTGCCCTTACATCAAAGACACTCCAAGAGCACAGCCAAGACAATGAGATGTGTCACAGGGGGTCCAACGTTTCAAATCCTGCTGTCTGCAGTTTTTTTTGTTTGTTTGGTTTTTTTTGTGTTCTTTTTTAAACTGGAAAGACAGACAACAATGTCGAGTCACGTTCTGTAGCGTGACATGAACCCGATATCCCTATTGAGGCCGTCCTCATGGGTGCAGAACTTGGCTATCAGTTTCTGCTCGATGATTTTGCGTTGTTGTGTGTCTCGAAGGCCGCCTTAGACAACGCTAACCCGCAGATCCGAGGCTGAATGTCCTTGACTGCTGAAGTGTTCCCCGACTGGGAGGTGACAATCCTGCCTGGCGATTGTTGCGCAGTGTCCGTTCATACGTTGTCTCAGTGTCTGCATGGTCTCGCCGATGTACCATGCTCTGGGGCATCCTTTCCTGCAACGGCGACAGCTCCGAAAGCTTGTAATTTTAAATAAATCTGTTGGACTATAACCTGGTGTTGTGCGACTTCTCATTTTTGTCCACCCCAGTCCAACGCCGGCATCTCCGCATCATGTATTATTTCACACTTCGAAGAAATTCTCGATTCTGCTTGGTAGGATTCACAAAGCAACTTAAATTCCAGTCGTTTTATGTGTATATATTCAAATTCCACTGTTGACTGCTATTCGTTTCATGCTAATATGTATTGCAATATTTCAGCAATATTAATCAAGACGAGCATCATCGGATTTATCCCAAGTACACAGTAATCATGTATACAACAAGCGTTTGAGGTTATAATTGCAGTGTCTTTTAAGGATGTGTATAATGGATAGGAGTGGGTATCATCCAATGTAAGCACCGATCTTACCCTATTTGTTGGTTTATTTTGTCTGCCTTGGTTACGGAAGGCTGACTATTTCTATTGGGATTTAGATTCGCAAATTTAGAATTTAATGATCTATATGTTAAGATCTTTGAAAGCCAAATTGCTAATGGCTAAATTCCGCACTCTGTAGCTTAACCCTCGGACCCCATATTTTAATCATCATTGCAGCCTCCAGCAAATAACATTTCGTACCGGACCTTCCTGCCATAGCCCCTCTATCTTCGGTAAATTATACTTCCTCATCAGATGTTATGCTCAACTGGATGGAATTGGTCCGCAGATGTACCGCAAAAGAAGCGACAATGAATCGGCAGCCCGATATACACCACACTCAATGTTCTTTAACATTAGAAAAGAAAATCGGCGAGCAGTAAAAGGGCGGCCTATTCGCTGCAATCCGGTTTTCGCCGGGGGAAAGCAGTTAAAATTACCGCCGATATAACGTTGACATTTATGAAGATGCCGTTTATGATGTAGGTACCAATAGCGCACAGTGAACACAAGGCCCCCACCACTACCCCAACCCGCCGCCCACATTGTGCTGTCAGGAATGGGCTGGAAAAAAGACGATGGGTTGGTAATCTTGACTGATGTCCATGTAACATTCTTTTCCTCCATTTTTCTAGTTCCGCCAACTCCACTGAAAATTGTCTCTCAGGAATCTGAAAAGGAATCTACTGCGTCTCTGACTCTACTGTGCACAACATCTCCCTTTTACCCGCAGAATATCAGCTTCACTTGGTATAAGGATGGAACCAAAATTACAACAAGGATAAATAACATTAATCAACCAAACACCGATGGACTATATGAAGCTTCCAGCCGGTTGGAAGAGACGAAAGCTGTCCAGACGGGGACCGTTTATACCTGCATGGTGTCTCACAGTACCCTCAAAATTTCAGCCACAGCCACTCACATTGTCACCTACCAGAACACAGGTAATATTTTAGATAGAATCACAGAATCTTGCAGCACACAAAGAGATTATTAGGCCCGGCGTGCCTGTGCGGGCTCTTTGAAAGAGCAGTCCAATTTAATGCCCACACCAGCTTTTTCCCCATAACTCTGCAAAGTAGTCCTCTTCCAGTACACGTCCAATTGCCTTTTGAAAATTCCTGCGGAAACTGGTTCCACCAACCTTTCTGATAATGCGTTCTGGATCCGAACAATACTTCGTGAGAAAATAATTCTCCTTAATTCGCCTCATGTTTTTAACCAATAATTTTAAGTCTATGACTTATGGTTACCGACTCATTTTCCAGTGGAAACAGTTTCTCCCTACTTGCTCCATCAAAGCCTCTCATAATTTTGAATTTCTTTATTAGGTATCCCCTTAATCTTCCATGCTCTACTGTGAATAATTCCAGCTTCTCCAATCTCTCTACAGAACTGCAGGCCCTCATCACTGTTATCATCCTGCTAAACCTCCTCTTTACCCTCTCCAAGAACTTGACATCCTTCCTAAATTGTGGTGCACAGAAATGGAAAGAGAACTCCAGCTGAGGACTAGCCAGTGATTTGTCAATTATTAGCATGACTTCCTTGTTTTTGTATTCACTGCCTCTATTTACAAATTCAATCATACCATGTGCTTAATTAATCACCTTATCATCTTGCCCTTCCACCTTCAAAGATTTGTCAATATGCACCCCGGGTTCCCCTGCCTCTGTAAGCCCCATCAAAATAGAACAATTTCGATTATACTGCCTCTCCATGTTGTTTCACCCAATGTGCACACTTCACTTGCCCGCATTAAATTGATCCTGACTTGTGTCTGCGCGTTTCACCACTCCATCTATGTCCTGCTGAAATCTGCTAAAATCTTCCTCACTATTTACTACGTTGCCAAGTTTTGCATCATCTACAAACTTCAAAATTGTATTCCCTGTATCCAACTCCTGGTCATTGAGGCATATCAACTAAAGCATTGGTTTTAAGATCTATCCATGGGGAACCCTACTGCATAATTCTCTCCAGTCAGAAAAGGCATTCTTTCACCACTACACTCTACCTCCTATCACCTGGCCAATTAAGTACCCAAATTACCAACATCCTTAAAATCCTATGCGCCTCTATTGCCGAATAAGTCTATTGTGAGTTACTTTATTAAATGACTTTTTAAAGTCCATATATCTTCTCAACGACCTTCATCATACTTCTCTGTTAATTCATCAAAGAACTCAGTCAGGTTAATCAGCCATGATTTTCCTTCAACAAATCCATGTTGGTTGTCCCTTATTAAGCCATGCTTCTGCGAGTCAGAATTAATGTTGTCCTTACCAAGGGTCTCGAGTAATTTTCCCACCACTAACGTTAGACTTACTAGACTGTAGTTAATAGGTTAATCTATCGCAATAATCGTGCAAGTAAACGGTTTGCTGTGATCCATCCCCCCATCATTTGTTTACTTTTACTCAGATACAATTATCCGCGGAGTTCGGCCAGGTGTTGTGCTCCATGGTCTCTGCAACTGCTGTTCGACATCTTCTGCCCCAATGGAAGTCATGGTCGAGGTGTGGAACTGACGTGTGGGACAGTATCCCGCAGTATCTCGCAGCCTGTGGTTCTAAGTCGCAACATATCGGAGCTGGACAGCTGTCTCCAGCATTCCTTAAATCGTGTTGTAATCTTCAGCAAGCTGTAAATTTAGCAAGTGCCGTCTTTAGCCCTCTTATGAAACAACAAACTAAACATGATCGAACTGAATTCAGTGGAATTAAAAATGGGGAGTAATGTAAATCTATCTGCCGATTGGCTATCGCCCATTTTACAGTAATGCACAATGTCAGAATTACCCCCTGATATCGCAGTCTTATTTCAACAAGAAACAAGGATGAAATCACAATTGAGTTTCAGCCAAGATAAAGTAAAAGTAACTATCCTTTAAGCATGTAAAATTAAACAAAGACGAACATTTTTATTTTGTTTCATAAAATTGTACCTTAATGCAAAAAATAAATGGTAAAAATTATTTAAAATATTTTAATGTTTCTAATCTTTTAAGTCATTGTCTCATTGAATTGAACAGTGTAGGGATTCATATTGATATATTTCATCTCAATCTTGAAGGTGATGAGATCTTCCATTGCTTGCGGATTTCTGCAAGTGCAGGGGTCGGGTTGGTAGTCCTGGTGCTGGTTGTCATCATTGGGAAGCAATGTGTCTCAAAGAAAAATAAAGGTAAGAAATAATTTAGACTTTTACTAAAGTAAGAACAACTTTCAAAGAGAGAGTGAGCGAGAACTTCATGTTACATGTAGAGAGAATGTTAGTTGATTGCAACTAAAAGGTTCAAAGAACAGTTACTCTGTCTCACAGGAACAGGGGCGTTTGCTGAACGGGTTTTTAACTATATGGGACGCTCCACAGTCACCCCAGTCTGCTTCATTTACAAAAATTGCAGCACCTGATGTATTTAATATGGGTTTCATCACGACCGTGTAGCGATAGATTCGAATTTCTGAAATGTGGTCGAATTTTCCGAGTTACCCCAGCCAGCGGCAGCGACTGGCACTCCGCGCGATCTTTATTGGAAAATCTCTTTTCATTGTTTGCCAATTTACGCCCATTCGGGACAAGGAACGTAGAATTATGGGAAGTGACCCCGCGATTTTCCAATCAGGATCGCGCAGCGTCCGAAGCCCCACCGGCATCTGAAAAATCCATTGTCAAACACAGTTCGGAAACCAACAAATCCTTAAAATGTGATATCTAGATCATTTTATACCTTACATTGAATCTACCCGAAGTGTCTTTCCAGGCTGAGTAAATGCCTCATTTTAAAGTCATGAATTTCATTCATTACCAGGAGCGCAGAACGATGGCGAAAGATCCGACTATCGCGAACAGCCGGTATGTGTGCATGATTCATTCTAATATATTTCAGATATTAACATATACATAACAGTAGTAATCTATTTAAAGCAATAATTTGTCACGTTATAATCTATTGCTCTCAAGATTCATACAAAAATAGCGCAGATTGAATTCAGCGCTTATGGGAAAGATCTTCGTCAATAGGTCAGAGGCAGCTGAATTGTAAATGTCATCTGCTGATGGCGAATAAACATATTGCTTAAAAGTTACCATCAACCGTATTTAATAATAAAGAAGTTGTTTTTTGCCTCCTGGACACAGCGGACAGTATGTTGGCGGTAGTTCATAATGCTGTGCCCATTAACTAACACTGAACTTAATCCAGAGTACGCGAGTACAAATCCTATCATTGTAGTTTGAGATTTTAAGAACATCTTTCCTCAGATGAGGCGACCAAAACTGTACACAGTACTCGAGGTGTGGTCTCACCAGTGCCCTGTACAGCTGCAGCAAGGTATCCCTGTTCCTGTATTCCAACCCTTTTGCTATGAAGGCCAGCATACCGTTTGCCTTCTTGACCGCCTGTTGCACCTGCATGCTCGCCTTCAGTGACTGGTGTACAAGAACACCCAGGTCTCTCTGTACTTCCCCCTCTCCCAATTTATTGCCATTTAAATAATAATTTGCCCTCCCGTTCCTGCACCCAAGGTGGATAACTTCGCACTTGTCCACATTATAGTGCATCTGCCATTTATCCGCCCAATCACCCAGTCTGTCCAAATCGCTCTGGAGCTTCCTGGTCTCCTCCTCTGAGCCCACCCCCCCTCCTAGTTTAGTGTCGTCTGCAAATTTGGAAATGCTGCATTCGACTCCCTGATCCAGGTCATTAATATAAATTGTGAACAGCTGGGGACCCAGGACAGATCCCTGTGGTACCCCACTTGTTACTGCCTGCCATTCAGAAAATGAGCCGTTTATTCCAACTCTCTGTTTTCTATCTGACAGCCAGTTCTCTATCCACGTCAATACTTTCCCCTTTATCCCATGAGCTTCAATTTTCCATGCTAATCTTTTATGTGGGACCTTATCGAAGGCCTTTTGGAAGTCCAGGTACACCACATCTACTGGCTCTCCCCCATCTATTTTACCAGAATTCAGGTTTCAAAATCTGTAAATAAATGATGTTATCTGAAGCTGTGGGATTGTCTTAAAACCCCAACTGGTTCACTAACATCAGTCAGGGAATGAAACCTGCCATTCTTAACCGGTCTGCACCGTATGTGACTCCAGTCCACACCAAGGTGCGTGACTCTCAATTTCCCCCTGAAGTCTCCTCTGAATCTCACCACCAGCAACTTCTGAGGGAAAACAGGGCTCGGCAATAAACGCCGACCTTGCCAGCGATGCCCACATCTCGAGAATTAATACAAATTCCGGCACAATATCACAGGCTGGCGGTGCCAGTTTAGCGATTTGTTGTTCCCGGAATTTTGGGTGAATTTGCGGAAATGTTAAGAAGACGTGGAGACAGGTGACGATTAAGCGGCATTCCCTTCAGTCGCCTCATTCTCCCGTCATAATATCCATCTGAATTTGGAAAACCTCCAATGTCAACGCCCAACCGTCACCTCCTTGGGCGGAATTTGCTGCTTCACCGCACAGGCCGGGAGACCAAGCAAGCACGGAGATGCTTATCGGAAAATTGAGGGTTATTTTCCCGCCATCTCCCACGTATTGAATCAATGGACAGAAAAGAGTTGGCATTAATTCGATGTGTTCCAATATATACCGCCTGTTGCCTGTGATTACCGATCCCGGGAAGCGTCCTGCGATAATTCCAGCCCATCAAAAGAGTTATTCCAACCAAATCTGATTCTTTCAGTGCATATGTTTTTCCTGATATCTGTTCGACATTTGTTTTCCATTTGTATCCCTAGTTCTAATTCATCTCCGTGATTGAGTCATCAGGGTCTAAATTAACGTGAAAGACAGATAGACATTGATGTAGATAGAAATATATAAATATAGATATATATATAGTTATCGATATAGATATAGATATTGTGACATTGTGGATGAATTAATAGCTGGACATAAGATTCTGTGTGCAGTCCAGAAGCTCAATGACAAGCTTTAATATAATCTCTTGTAGTCCATGTTCTGATCCTTGATTCCAGAATTCTATTCGTTGTTTACTTTTCTGGACATTGAAAGTGACCTGACTGCTGTTAACCCCAGACCCCTTTCTGTCTCATTGTGCTAATTCAATTCCATTCATTGTATAACTACGATACACATTTACCATTATGCCTAAAGCTCAATTTTATAAAGGAGTTAAATGGTTTTACTATTTTTTTGGTGCAACGAAAGTGTAATTTCAAGTATGGAAACCTTGCCAGATGGAGGTTATTTCAACTAGACTACTCCTATCAATCGACTGCAAGGATGAACTTTGATCCCTTATTTTTCTTTACTTTCTTAAAATGTAAATTTCGATGGATTTCCGTAACTTCGGCGGGACACCCGTGGAAGTCCCAGACAAACAACGTAAAGGGCGCGTTCAACCTATTACACTGTTTCTATGGGGCTTCTGGTGGTCACCCAGCAAAGTGAGACCAGGAGACCGGTTGTAGCTCCGCGCATTTTGGGGGTAGATTTTCGTCTTTACCGTCTGGGCGCTAAGCAATGCATGGGTGCAGCGCAGAAAGAGAAATCTGGTGGGGAGGATCGCCCGTCCCGAGGGAATTTCTTTGCATTCGTTTCAATGGTAGGACAATGCGCGGGTTCTGGTGCCAGCAGCGGCTCCGCAAGATTTTGCAATCCATGCTGAGCCCTGACGATGCTTCAGGTCTAGGCGGTAAAGAAGAACCCTCCTTTCACCCTCCCCCAAACTGTTCGAATATTTGTGATAATGCGACGGATTCCGCCTGCTGGGCACTGACGGCGCGGACACGGAGCACAAACAAGGAGGTTGTGGCAGCAGTGACTGATATTCCATCCGTTCATTTAATTGATGGACTCTGGACCTGCTATTTTCGGGCCTGCTTGCATCGTTCTGCGCAGGGAGCGCCCAAACGTGGTATCTGCCCTAACACCATAACAAGATATATTTTTGCCGTTCCTTCCATGCAGGGAGCTGCTGATGTGATGGCGCCTTATGCCGCATTAGATCAGAACAAGTCCGGAAAGGTCCAAGACCAAAGCATCAATAGAGGACAGTGTATGCACAGGTAAGGGCTGAGGAACAGAACAAAGAGTCACAGATTACCTGTAATTAACGGGCATGCAGGATAGTGTAAGCAAGAACTTGAATTGTACTATGGTAATCTTTTATATTTAATTTAAATTTAAATCCTCGCTAATTCTGCGAGGCTCCAGCTATTCCAATGAATGTGCTAAAACATTAAATAACTGCAATATCGAAGTAATTATATTCCCAATAATTGATTTCACAGACCAAGCAACGGGTGCCTGATAATAAGCTGACCTACGCTGCTCTAGACATGACAGGCTTCAAGAAAACATCAAAGCCTAATTTTAAGGATAAGAGCACGGAGTATGCTCAGCTACAGATGAAAAATCAAAGAACAGACGTTATTTACACGGAACGAAAAGCCAAGTAATATTGGCGTCCAATGCGGAACCCGTTTTATTTGTGTATAACTAACTAGAGGCTCATTAACCTAATAACAATAACAGGGAAATTAATTGCAACAATTCTAAGATGAAGGGTGGGATGCTCCAGTTTAGAAATAGTTAGCAAATAAAGGCCAGCATGGATTAAAAGCGGGGCTCCTGTCTGACCATCCCCTCCGCCTTATTTTTGAAGCTGCGGATGAAATAGATTGTAAAAACCCACTGACACGACGCCCAAGCTTTGCTCTAACAGGTCCCAGCCGTCCAAGGCCAGGCATCCGATTCGTGTACGCACTTCTTTAGATAGTTGATGTTTTGTGCTGTCTGAATACTGTGAAGCTTTGGAAAGGGTTCGATTTAGCGCGGTTTCCCGATCGGCAGATAAATCCTGAATCACAACACCGTGATCGCTCAAGTCTCAGAAACTTGAGTTTTTGAAAAAAAAATAGGAATTTGCATTTAATCTTCATGGGGTATAAATTAGTCTTGAGCGAGTGCGCAACATGGGCGCTAGAGAATAGACAACAGGTTTGCACTTGATTTTTCTTCATATTAAAGTCTGACCATAGGGATTGGAATGGGTGCAAGAAGCAAAATTAATCTCAGTGAACAGCTAATGAGTCGGATGAAAGAAAAAATGAAACTGCCTGTATATATGCCTTTCTGAGATCTCAACTCGTCCCAATCGCTTGAAAGTCACGGAAGTACTTTACAAGTGCAGTCACTATTGTCATGTAGGGAAAATGGGACAGACAATACGCACAACAAGACCCCACAAACAGTAAATAAATTTATGATCTGATAGCTGTTTCATTGATGTTGGCTGAGGCATAAACATTGGCCAGGAGTCCAGGAGAACTTCGCTGCTTTTCTTCAAATTGTGCCATGGTATCATTTACGATGAGAGGGCAGACGGGAATTTGATTTAACGGCTCATTCGGAAGACGGGACCTCTGTGATTGCAGCATCCCTCAATGCTGCCCCGACATGTCAGATTAGATTATGTGCTAAAGACATTGAGTGGCGATTGAAAAACGAACCCTATGACTCAGAAAGGAGATTGCTACCGCAGAGTCAAGAGGGGCACTTGAGGAGGTCAAGCACTACTGCCTAGGAAGAAAGCAGTTAATTTAGGAATTTACTGTCATCTATAAAACATTAAATAGTACAGATAAGGTGAATGCAGAATTTAAAAAAAGTAAATCCCGGAAGTAGTACAGGAGGACAAAACAACTGAGTAAGAAATAGTTTTTTTTTAAAGGTATTAGAACGTGTTTATATTTTACTCAGAGGCTTGAATACTTCTTCAAACGGGCTACAGAACCAAAATTGTTAGTTGTGTTGTAAATGTTTCTGGACGCTCTAAAAGGAGAGCTGGGTACTGGGCGACGAGCTTCAGTGGGTCGACTGGTCTTTACTGGGCCTTGACTTTTATTATGTTGTTACTATTCATTTAGTTGTAATCTACTTTCCAGTGTATCACTGTTATTCGAGAGTTAACAGAATGCCCAGACGAAAAAGGATTAACATAATAGAATATGGATATTGTATTTTGCCTTTCTTGTTTTACTGATTTGTATTCTGTAATAAATCTACTTCTAAGATTGTGTTCTGGTAAAATAAATGTATATCACATTCCTTCCTGCCTCCTCCTCACTTTGCAACTGCAGTAAGCATAAAGTTATAGATTTGTTTATGAACATAAACATAAACAAAGCGCAGTCTTGTGTGCAGAAATTTTAGGCCGCCATGGCTCTGTAATATGCATTCGTTTGTATAAACTGGAAAATCAGGTTAGTGTCAGATATCTTATGAACCATTGGGACAGCTAGGGTTGTCTGGGTTGTTGAAACTAGATTATCTTCATTTGTCAACACTGACATTCGACGATACGTTATTGATTCATATCATGACGGCTGAGTGAGAAGAGCAAACACACTCGTGCATACTCCATGAATCCCTTCCAACATGAAATCATTTTATTGAAGAGGTAGTCCCTTTAAACGCGTACGAGATGCATCGCATGGTACAAGATGTTGTTTGATGAGTTGCACTTATAAATCTGCGCAATATTGGGACACTACAAGGGCTGATCCAGAAGTGAGACACGCCGTTGATGGAAAGGCGCTTGCAGGATACACTGGTCAGGAAATATTAAGTCCGCAGTACTTGATGTTCTGCATAGCTGAGTTAAAGGACGGAACGGCAGGCATTATAGGCCTTCAGTTTGCTGGTCAGCTCTCCCTGTGGGCACCCTTCGGCCTCGGGAGTTACCAAAGGGTCTTATCAGCCCTGTTATGTGCTTCAGTAGAGAATGCCGTGGAATGCCCTAATTATGGTTGTAGCTCTTCTGTGCAGAACATCGATTTGTTTTGAGGTGTAATTGCACAGTTTCTGGAAAGATTGGATAGATCACTACGAAGCAGGGGAACGACGGAAAATTGTTAACTGACCTTGTGCAGGGTTTGTAGGAAACGAACAACGGAAGTGAACACTATTAAAATCATTAGATGAAACGCCAGGCTCTAAAGAGGAACACATTAAGGTTGAAATAATATAGAGAGTTATCAGAACGAAGGAAAGCAAACAAAGAAAGAAAGAACAATGTGGCGCCTTTCAAGGTATCAGGACCTCCCAAAGCGCTTTGCAGAAAATAAACTACTTTCGAAGCGTCACTGCTTTAAAGTAGGGAACCCGGCAGACAACTTTTACACAGCAAGATCCCACAAACTGCAATGAAATAATGACAAGTTAATCTCTTTTAGTGATGTTGGCGGAGGGATAAATATTGACCAGGACATCCGTTCTTTCAATGGTGTAATGTGATATTTAACGTCCACCTGAGAGGGCATACAGGGCTCCTGCTTAATCGCTCATCCAAAAGACCGCATCTCCGAGAGTGTAGCACCCACTCAATACTGCACTGGACTTTCAGCCTAGATTATATGCTCAAAACTATGGCGGGGTAGTTGAACCCACAGCCACTGATCCAAGGTGACTGATTGCGTCGCCACCACATCTCAGACCTCTTTTACATACCTTGAATTTCATCTTGAAGTGTAATGGTTTTTATATGTAGAGTCAATAAGATACATTATCTGTGTTTCTGTATTTGGTGGGGTTGGTTCAATCCTGCACTCTGTGAAGAGTCTTATTTTTCTTACGATGCTGTTTCTAACTTCTTATCCGAAAGACGGCACATCTGACAACGCAGCAGAACCAGTAGGGCAGTAGATGGGATTAATAAAGCAGTAGTGGTGAAGTGTTGGGCAGAATAAATATCCTTGGTGCACTAGAGAAAGCGAAAGCGACATGTCAAGGTACTTTGACATTAACGGCTACTAAGGCGTCAGGCTGCACTTTTCTATGACATGGCTCCGAAAAAAGCCTTTTTAAACTGATAAAATCTTCATTATTGGAATAACGTCTTACCCTCGGATTTTCTTTGAGAAATTACTGAAGTATTGTGTTATTTAAAATCGTCTAATATCGTTGAGACTTTTCTAAATAGTGAACTACATTCCACATAAATCTCCTCCATCAGGTTAGTCCAGATATAAGCAATCCATCCTCTCTCAGTTAATAATTCCCATCTATATGTTTACAGACTCGGCAGTGTGTTTAATCATTGGTCCAAGTCAAGCCTCATGTGGGAGATTTGAACATCTATCACATACCAATTCTTGACTTTTTTGTGATTGCCCTGTTGATTACAATGCTGTTTTCACGTGTACCTATATTTATCTGGGATACATTTCTGGCCTTCTCGGAACAATTCCCAAATTGTCTGACTGAATGACTGATTGCGAATTATTTGAATCTCAGCTAATTGTACACGGGATGAGAAGGGTTAGCTTTGGCTCTGGAAGAATGCTTGTTTGCGTTACGAAACAGGTTTATGGGTGTAAATACGTTCACGACTTCGATAAGGAGGTGCACACATCTACAATGTAACCAGTGGGCTGCAGATAGATTGCACAGAAATGTCATCACTTTAAAATGCTACTACGATAGACTGGTCCAAATAGGAATAGATGTCATTAATCTACAGCAGTGACGGGGTTAATGAGTGGATAATTTACTACTCACGTACACAGCTAGATATGACTAGTCTGACCTTTTACCAAAACTGTGATGTGGTTTCTGTTGTACTGAAAACTGTTGGCCAACGTTTATTCTATTATCGCTGTTTACGAGTAGGTGAGGAAGAGGTTCTTAGCATCTCTCGGGGCATCAATCGTTGAGTTTATTGCAACATAATGGAAACAAGTCTTGTGGTTTGCAACTGTAACTATTAAACACCACCTTTCAATATAGATGTAATAACTGACCTATTTTTATATACAGAAGGTTAATTCTGCCTCTTCGGCTGCGACCACGCACATGAACCATTGGATCTGCTCAGTGGCAGAGCTGGATTCTGAGGAAGGACAGGGAATATTGAGGAGGCCTGTGTGGTTATTTCACTACAGGATTTCACAAAACTTCACATGGCCTATAAAGGTCAATACACATGGGGGTAATTTTTACTTTGTGTGATCTATAAAACAGGTGATACCAAATCGGAAGCCCGATTTACAGCTCTCCCAGTTTTTGGGCCAAAAATTCATCCCGCGACGCGAGAGTACGCACTGCGTACTCTCGCGTATTCCCACTCCAACTGCCGGTTTTCTGCATGCCCTGCGCATGCGCTGAAAACCGGCACTTGGTCTTTTGAAAAGGGGGCGGTTCCTCGGTGCATCGCGTGCGCGCTACAGGCTGCGCGCACGCTGTGCACTTCGTGCTTTGGACGCGCAGGTAAGGACGGAAGATTTTAGAAATGGAAAAAGGAGGAGTAAGACCCACTTTTAACAAGGTAAGTAGTGAATTAAGTATTTTTTTGAATTTTTTTTAACAGGTATATCTTTTTTAGAGACTTTAAGACAGGTAAGTTTATTTTTATAACTTTTTAAAAGATTTTAAATTTTTTCAAAAATTTAATTTTTTATTTAAAATGGTTAATTTATTTAACTATACTTATTTTATTAATGTGATGGTTTTTTTTTAAATTTAGTTGAGGTTTAGCTGTTATTTTGGGGGGGTGTAAGATTCATAGATTTCACAGCACGTATGTGAAACTAATGAATGGAAGATGGTGTGCTGCCATTGGCTCTAAATGAGTCACGTGATCCCACAGCTCGCACAAATTCACTACGCCGGTGGGATACGCAAGCACTGCCCAGCTGATGTCTGGAACATCAAGTTCGTGCGAGCTGGATCTGAAAAAGCACAAGCGGAGTGAGAGATCGCGGGGAAGCCTTACCCCCGCGGGAACAGAGCGAGATCAATTTCTGGGCCTTTATTTCCATTGGGACAATCATTCTGCACTATCGCACATGGAGCAATATTCTTTGGGCTGTTGTGTAAAACGGGCGCTATCAAATTAGCCGTCCATTATGCGCCACCCCGATTTTTCTTTCCATTACAGTCAATAGAAGTTAAATCGATCATGACATATAATGGCGGCCAATTCAATATCGCGAATGTTACAACACAGCCCAAAGTTAAAATTGCGTCCCATAGAAATAGTGCCCCAGATTCATTTGCAGCCCTGCACCTGTTCAATTTCACAGTGAGATGGGACTTTGATCTCTGGTGGACCAGTAACATAGAAACATAGGCCCAGAAATTGATCTCGCTCTGTTCCCGCGGGGGTAAGGAGCAGGCGCAATCTCTCACTCCGCGTTGGCTTTTTCAGATCCAGCTCGCACGAACTTGATGTTCCAGACATCAGCTGGGCAGTGCTTGCGTATCCCACCGGCGTAGTGAATTCGTGCGAGCTGTGGGATCACGTGACTCAGTTAGAGCCAATGGCAGCACACCATCTTCCATTCATAAGTTTCACATACGTGCTGTGAAAGCTATGAATCTTACACCCCCCCCAAAATAACAGCTAAACCTCAATTAAATTTAAAAAAAAACATCACATTAATAAAATAAGTATAGTTAAATAAATTAACCATTTTAAATAAAAAATTAAATTTTTGAAAAAATTTAAAATCTTTTAAAAAGTTATAAAAATAAACTTACCTGTCTTTAAAGTCTCTAAAAAAGATATATCTGTTAAAAAAAATTCAAAAAAATACTTAATTCACTACTTACCTTGTTAAAAGTGAGTCTTACTCCTCCTTTTTCCATTTCTAAAATCTTCCGTCCTTACCTGCGCGTCCAAAGCACAAAGTGCACAGCATGCGCGCAGCCTGTAGCGCGCACGCGATGCACCGAGGAGCCGCCCCCTTTTCCAAAGACCAAGTGCCGGTTTTCAGCGCATGCGCAGGGCATGCAGAAAACCGGCAATTGGAGAGAGAATACGTGAGAGTACGCAGTGCGTACTCTCGCGCAGCGGGATCAATTTTTGGCCCATTGAAACATAGAAAATAGGTGCAGGAGTAGACCATTCGGTCCTTCGAGCCTGCACCGCCATTCAATGCGTTCATGGCTGAACATGCTACCTCAGTACCCCATTCCTGCTTTCTCGCCATACCCCTTGATCCCCCTAGTTGTGAGTATTATATCTAACTCCCTTTTGAATATATTTAGCGAACTGGCCTCAACAACCTTCTGTGGTAGAGAATTCCACAGATTCACCACTTTCTGGGTGAAGAAGTTCCTCCTCATCTCAGTCTTAAATGGCTTCCCCTTTATCCTTAGACTGTGACCCCTGGTTTTAGTTTTCCCTAACATTGGAAACATTCTGCCCGCATCTAATTTGTCTAAACCAGTCAGGATTTCAAACGTCTCTATAAGATCCCCCCTCATTCTTCTGAACTCCAGAGGATACAAGTTCAGTTGATCCAGTCTTTCTTGATATGTCAGTCTGGCCATCCCAGGAATCAATCTAGTGAACCTTCGTTGCACTCCCTCAATAGCAAGAATGTCCTTCCTCAAGTTAGGAGACCAAAACTGCGCACAATACTCCAGGTGTGGCCTCACCAAGGCCCTGTACAATTGTAGCATCACCTCCCTACTCCTGTACTCAAATCCCCTTGCTATGAAGGCCATCATGCCATTTGCTTTCTTGACTGCCTGCTGCACTTGCCTTCCCACCTTCAGTGACTAATGTACCATGACGCCCAGTTCTCGTTGCACCTCCCCTTTCCCTAATCTGCCACCATTCAGGTAATAGTCTGCCTCCCTATTTTTACCACCAAAGAGGATAACCTCACATTTATCCACATTGTACTTCATCTGCCATACATTTGCCCATTCACCCAACCTGTCCAAGTCACTCTGTAGCCTCCTAGCATACTCTTCATTGTTCACACTGCCTCCCAATTTAGTGTCATCCGCAAATTTGGAGATATTACAATTAATCCCTTCCTCCAAATCATTAATATATAATGTAAACAGCTGGGGCCCCAGCACCGAACCCTGCAGTACCCCGCTGGTCACTGCCTGCCATTCTGAAAAGTACCCATTTACTCCTACTCTTTGTTTCCTGTGTGCCAACCAGTTCTCAATCCACGTCAACACATTACCCCCAATCCCATGTGCTTTAACTTTGCACACCAATCTCTTGTGTGGGACCTTGTCGAAGGCCTTCTGAAAGTCCAAATACACCACATCTACTGGTTCCCTCCCGTCCACCCTATTGGAAACATCCTCAAAAAATTCCAGAAGATTTGTCAAGCATGATTTCCCTATCACAAATCCATGCTGACTTGGACCTATCATGTCGCCACTTTCCAAATGGTCTGTTATGACATCTTTAATAATTGATTCCATCATTTTACCCACCACCGATGTCAGGCTGACCGGTCTATAATTCCCTGCTTTCTCCCTCCCTCCTTTTTTAAAAAGAGGGGTTACATTAGCCACCCTCCACTCCTTCAGAACTGATCCAGAGTCTAAGGAATGTTGGAAAATGATCGTCAATGCATCCACTATTTCCAAGGCCACCTCCTTAAGTACTCTGGGATGCAGACCATCAGACCCTGGGGATTTATCAGCCTTCAGGCCCATCAATTTCCCCAACACCTTTTCCCGACTGATAAGGATTTCCCTCAGCTCCTCCCTCTTACCAGATCCTTTGATCTCTTTTATTTCCGGAAGGTTGTTTGTGTCCTCCACAGTAAACACCGAACCAAAGTACTTGTTCAATTGATCTGCCATTTCTTTGTTCCCCATTATGACTTCCCCTGTTTCTGACTGCAGGGGATCTACGTTTGTTTTTACTAACCTCTTTCTTTTTACATATTTATAGAAGCTTTTGCAGTCCGTTTTAATGTTCTCCGCAAGCTTCCTTTCATATTTTATTTTCCCTGCCCTAATCAAACCCTTCGTCCTCCTCTGCTGAGTTTTAAAGTTCTCCCAGTCCCCGGGTTTGCTGCTACTTCTGGCCAATTTGTATGCCACTTCCTTGCTTTTAATACTATCCCTGATTTCCCTTGTTAGCCATGGTTGAGCCACCTTCCCTTTTTTATTTTTACGCCAGACAGGGATGTATAATTGCTGTAGTTCATCCATGCGATCTCTAAATGTCTGCCATTGCCCTTACACTGATAACCCCTTAAATATTGCTTGCCAATCTAACCTCGCCAATTCACGCCTCATACCCTCAAAGTTGCCCTTATTTAAGTTCTGGACCATGGTCTCTGAATTAACTGTTTCCTTCTCCATCCTAATGTAGAACTCCACCATACTATGGTCACTCTTCCCCAAGGGGCCTCGCACCACAAGATTGCTGATTAGTCCTTCCTCATTACACAACACCCAGTCCAGGATGACCTCCCCTCTAGTTGGTTCCTCAACATATTGGTTTAGGAAACCATCCCTTAAACACTCCAGGAAATCCTCCTCCACCGTATTGCTTCCAGTTTGAGTAGCCCAATCTATATGCATATTAAAGTCACCCATGATAACTGCTGCGCCTTTTTTGCATGCACCTCTGATTTCCTGTTTCATACCCTCCCCCACCTCACTACTACTGTTTGGAGGTCTGTACACAACCCCCACTAACGTTTTCTGCCCTTTGGTGTTCTGCAGCTCAACCCATATTGATTCCACATCCTCCAAGCTAATGTCCTTCCTAGCTATTGCATTAATCTCCTTTTTAACCAGCAATGCTACCCCACCCCCTTTTCCTTTTATTCTATCCTTCCTGAATGTTGAATACCCCTGGATATTCAGTTCCCAGCCTTGATTGAGGATAAAAACAAATAATGCTCGAAATACTCAGCAAGTCAACAGCATCTGTCCAGAGAAAAACTGAGTTAAAGTTTCAGGTCGTTGACTCTTCATGGAAGAAGACGCAAAAAACTCCCGGAAATAGTGGAGTACCAAGGGTTTAGTGAGGATGAGGAACTGAAAGAAATTAGTATTGTAAAAAAATAGTAATGGAGAAAGTAATGGGACTGAAAGCCGATAAATCCCCTGCACCTGATGGCCTACATCCTAAGGTTTTGAAAGAGGTGGCTATAGAGATAATGGCCCAGAAATCCGGGTCGGACGCCTCCCGCGGGAGCAAGCCCCCGACCTGCACTTACATAGTGCGCCTGCCGTCGTGCTGTGGGCCCGCGTGGGATTCCGATCCTGGGCCTCCTTTGAGATGCCGGTGTGCAGTGCTCGCGTATCCCATTGGCGAAGCTAGTTCGCAGCATCCCCTGTGTCCACGTGGGCCATGGGGAGCCAATCGGAGCAGGGAATCTCCATTAATAGATTTGACAGGAAGACCTGTCAAATCAATGAACAGAGATCGGCCCCAAAACCTAAGCAAAACTTCAAATACATTTTTTAAAAAACATCACATTTTTAAAATAACTATAAATTACATAAATTAACTATTTTAAACAAAAATTTAAATTTTTGAAAAAATTAATTAAAGTTTTTAACGGGGCTAAAAATAAACTTACCTTTCTTTAAAGTATTCAAAAAAGATAAACCTGTGGAAAAAATGTTTCAATTTTACTTAATTCACCTTTTACCTTGTTAAAAGCAAGCCTTGCGCCTGCTTTTTCCACGCGCAGCTGCTAGGGACTAACCCGCACGGAAAAACCTGTAAAAAAGGTGGAAGTTCCATGTCTACGCGCTGCCTCTCCGGCACACGCGTTTGACCTGTGAACCCCTTCAGTCAAGAGAGCAGAAGTTCCGGTTTCCAGTGTATGTGCAGTGCATACACGAAACCGGCACTTTCCTTGGCCTTACGGGTGAGTACAGAGCGCGTACTCACCCGTGGGGACCCGAATTTCTGGGGCAATGAATGCATTGATTGTCATCTTTCAAAATTCCATAGATTCAAAACGGTTCCCACGGATTGGAAGGTAACAAATGTAAACCCACTATTTAAGAAAGGAGGGAGAGAGAAAACGGGAAACTACAGACTAGTTAGCCTGGCATCAGTAGTAGGGAAAATGCTATAATCTATACTTAAGAACGTTGTAGCAGGGCACTTAGAAAATAATAATAGGATTCGGCATAGTCAACACGGATTTATGAAAGGGAAATCTGGTTTGAGCTTGTAACTAGCAGAATAGATAAGGGGAACCAGTGGATGTGGTGCATTTAGATTTTCAGAAGGCATTCAATAAGGTGCCGCATAAGAGGTTATTAAACAATATTAGGGCTCTTGGGATTGGGGGTAATATAATAGCATGGATTGAGGATTGGTTAACCGGCAGAAAACGGAGAGTAGGAATAAACGGGTCATTTTTGGGTTGGCAGGCTGTAACGTCTGGGGTACCGCAAGGATCAGTGCTTGGGCCTCAGCTATTCAAAATCTGGATGAGGGGGCCAAATGTAATATATCCAAGTTTGCTGATGATACAAAGCTGGGTGGGAATGTAAGTTGTGAGGAGGCTGCAAAGAGGCTACAAGTGGATGTAGATAGCCTAAGTGAGTGGGCAAGAACATGGCAAATGGCATATAATGTGGAAAAATGTGAAGTTATGTACTTCGATGGGAGAAATAGAAAAGCAGATTATTATTCAAATGGTGAGAGATTGGGAAATGTTGGTATTCAGAGGGACCTGGGTGTCCTTGTACACGAATCACTGCAAGTTAACATGCAGGTACAGCAATCATTAGGGAAGCAAATGGTAAGTTCGCATTTATTTCAAGAGGATTTGATTTTAAGCGTAAAGACGTCTTAATGCAATTATATATTGGACCTTGGTGAGACCACACCTGTAGTATTGTGTACAGTTTTGGTCTGCTTACCTAAGGAAGTATATACTTGGTATAGAGGGAGTGCAACAAATGTTCACCAAACTGATTCCTGGGATGGGGGTTTGTCCGATGATGAGAGATTGAGTAGACTAGTACTATATTCTCGAGAATTTAGAAGAATTGGAGGTGATCTCATTGAAACATACAACATTCTTACAGGGCTTGACAGGGTAAATGCAGGGAGGATGTTTCCCCTGGCTGGGGAGTCCAGAACCAGATGTCACAGTCTCAGATTAAAGGGATCGGCCATTTAGGACTGAGATGAGGAGACTTTTCTTCAGTCAGAGCGTGGTCAATATTTGGAATTCTCTACCCCAGAGGGCTGAGGAGGCTCAGTCGTTGAGTATATTCAAGACAGAGAGCAATAGATTTTTGGACAGTAAGGGAATCTGGGGATAAGTGGATAGTGCAGGAAAGTGGAGTTGAGGTAGAAGATCAGCCATGATATTATTGAATGGCGGAGTAGGCTCGATGGGCCGAATGGCCTACTTCTGCTCCTATTTCTTATGTTCTTATGTTATTGTTTCGTCAGATCTGGCAAAAGTTAGAGATAATGGCCCAGAAATTTGACTCGGAGGCTTGCCGCGGGGGTAAGGATCTTGTGCAATATCACACTCCGCGCCGGCCGTTGTGTTTCGGGCCCACAGGAACTTCGGGTCCTGGGCCTCTCCCTGGTGCCGGCGCGCAGTGTGTGCGTGTCCCAGAGCTGCAGTTAGTGCGATGCGACCTCTGGGATCACGTGGGCCATGGAGAGCCAATGGCAGCAGACTATCTTTCATTCATAGATTTGACATGAGACCTGTCAAATCTATGAATACAAATTGCCCCCAAAAGTACAGCTAAACCTCAAATAAATTTAAAAAAAAACCATCACATTAATAAAATAACTATAGTTAAATAAAGTAACCACTTTAAACAAAAATTTAAAATCTTTTTAAAAGTTATAAAAATAAACTTACCTTTCTTTAAAGTCTCTAAAAAAGATAAACCTGTTGAAAAAAATTTAAAATTATACTTAATTAACTACTTACCTTGTTAAAAGGGGGTCTTACGCCTCCTTTTTTCATGTGTAAATACTTCCATACTTACCCTCGCGTTGAAACCTGAAAAAAAACCTAAGTGCGCTGCGTGCGCACTGCCTGTAGTGCGCACGCGGTTCACCTAGGAACCGCCCCCTACGCCATACCGGAAGTGCCGGTTTCCCGCGCATGCGCAGTGCATGCTGGAAACCGGCACTTCGGGATCTAATACGGGTGAGTACACAGTGCGTACTCTCCCGTATTCGGCCGAATTTTTGGGCCATAATAGTTTTTAAGTAAGTACAGAGGCAAGGAAAGCAAGAGGAGAGAATGGAACAAAAGGTAAGGTTTGTGATAGAGTGGAAGGCAGCAATGATTAAATGACAAAAGGGATGATGTTGGAATGCATATGGAGGTGTTAATGGAACAAGAAAAGAAACAGAAGTAGGGACCAGAGGAGCTGTAAATGGCCCATAGCAGAATCATTACAAACAGCTTCTGTCCAAAAATGAGAGCGGTGGTTATCATCTGAAATTGTTGAACTCAATGTTTAGACCAGAAAGCTTAAAGTACTTATTCGAAAGAGGGGTTCTTCTCGAGCTTCATTAGAACAGTATAGGAAGCAGAGGACGGAGAGGTCAGAGTGGGAGTGGGACCGAGAATTAAAATGACAAGCGACCGGAAGTTCAGGGTTACACTTGCAGAATGAACCGAGCTGCTCAACAAAGCAATCACCCAAAATGCGGTTGGGCTTCCCAATGTACAGGAGACTACATCATGAGCAGCGAATACAGATATTAAATTAAAAGAAGTACATGTAAATCACTGCTTCACCTGGAAGGTGTATTTAGAGATCTCGACTGTGGTCAGGCAAAAGGGCAGGCATTGCATCACCTGTGCTTGCATCGGAAGGTGCCGTGGGAAGGGGAGCCGTGTTGGGTTGATTGAAGAATGTACCAGGATGTCCCTCCAGAATGCTGAAAGGGGATGGAAGGGGAGGCGAAGAAGTATTTGGTGGTGGCATTGCGCTGGATGTGTTGCAAATGGTGGAGGATGATCCACCATTGGAAGCTGGTGTGTGGGAAGTGAGAAAAAGGGAACCCTATCATGGTTCTGGGATGGAGGACAAGGATTGAGAGTAGAAGTGCGCGAAATGGAATTGTCACGGGGGAGGGGCCTGTCAACCATGGTGGAAGGGTGTCCTCAGTTGAGGAAAATGGAAGACATGTTGGAATCATTGGTATGGAAAGTATCACCATCAGAACACATGCGATGGAAATGGAGAAACTTGGAGAATGATATAGAGTCCTTTCCGGAAGCAGGGTGAGAAGAATTATAATGAAGGTAGTTGTGGGAGTCAGTGGGCCTATAATAGATATTGCTCAACAGCCTATCCACAGAACTGGAGATAGGGAAGTCGAGGGAGGGAAGGCAAGATTCAGAGATAGACCATGTGAAGTCGAGGGAGGGTGGAAATTGGAAGCAAAGCTGATGACATTTTCCAGTTTGGAGCGAAAGCAGGATATGGCACCGATACAGTCATCAATGTACCAAAAGAAGAGGTGAGGGAGGAGACATGAGCAGGCCTGGAACAAATAATGTTGCACTTGTCTCAAGAAAAGGCAAACATAGCTAGGACCCATACGGGTTCCCATCGCAACCGCTTTTGTTTGAAGAAATTGAGTGGTGTGAATGGAGAAGTTGTGCAATGTAAGAAGTTCAGCCAGGTGGAGGAGTGCAGTAGTGGGTTGGGACTTGTTGGCCCTCCAGTCAAGAAAGAAGCAGAAGGCCCTCTGGTTGTCCTGGTGGGGTTGGAAATGTAAAGGGACTGGACATCCCTCCACAGATGCTACCTCACCGGCGGAGTATTTCCAGCATTTCATTTTCTTATTTCAGATTTCCAACTTCCACAGTATTTTGCTTTGGCCCACGTTTGAGGATCTGTGACACAGCCACTCTTCCGCAAAGAACATGGGTATGGAATCAGGAATTCAGGTGTCAGGGAATTGGAGGTCAGGCTACCAGTCTCACCAGACTTAAATGTTCACCGGGAGTTTTCCAGATTGCTTGTCATAACTTTGGTGTATGATCTGCAGAATGCCCAGAGAAACAGCACGATATACATTTAACTTAACCTTTCCTGGGGGAAATCGACAGGATATTAACTGATGCAGCAATATTGAAGTTAATGGAAAAGTAATTGCATACTGGAACAACTATCTGTTTCAAATGAGAGATCAGCCAGCTAATCCAACAGGAATTCCATCAGTTAAAACAATAAATGGGATTTTCCTTGGGGGTCTCCCACTCTTTGGAGAAGATTCGTGCAACCCTCATTTACGCATATACAAGGGGTTGCCGGCAAACCTCCACAGAAGTGACGGCGATGGAGCAGTAGAAGCCACGTTGAAATTTATACCGTATTTTGACATACTACTGACATTAGCATTCTGGCTGTCGTGGTGTTAAATTGGAGGAAGCAAAGGAATTACCGAGGAGGAGGAAGGAGAGACAAGTGTGCTACTATGAATACCACGTGGCTCCTACCAGCAGGCTGTCCGGAAATTATGTTATGTGACCCAGATGCAACTACCTAGACATGTTGGAAGACTCACATGTTCTTTGACCGAGATTTGTCATATCCTGGAGCGTTACCTGAAAGCAGCATCCAACTGAGTGTAATATTAAAACGCTTCTCCTCCTTTGTCCATCTGTATGGGTCTCCCTTTGCATGGTTCCACTTTTACCTATCCAGTTGTAGCTAAATAATCACCTGAAATGGTGTCTCTTCCCGCCACTGCATTATTAGCTCTGGATTCTCATTAGGATCTACCCTTGCCCCCAGCCTATTTCTCATCTACATGAGCCCCTCGGTTACATAATCCAAAGATATTACGTGAGATTCCACATGTAGCCTGATGAGAATCAATTCTACTTCACCGTTACCTCTCTCGACCGTGTGTATGAGGTGATGGTGTTCCCATGCAACTGTTGCCCTTGTCTTTCTCAGTGGTGATGGTCGTACGTTTAGGACGTTTTTCCGAATTTCCATAGGCATGATAGAAATTCGATTATGCTCTATCATCTTTTTTAGTTCTTGTATTTATTTGTCTCAGTTAGGTACCTATAAGGATTGTTAGCATATAACAGGTAACGACTGGGAATTCCATTAGTTCTGCTCCTGCTCATTCAACGTAACTTTACCAGAAGGGCAACTAAAACCGCGTTTCTGGACCTAATTAGATTTAGCCTTCACTCCAATAATTATCATGTTGTATGGAGAGAGTGAAGGGTTATTGCAGGCATACATCCAACTGGATAGTGTGTCTCTCCCGCCGAGAATTTCCTCGGGGGTTCTCTTGATTGATCACTGTAACTTCAGTGGAAAATCGGCGCAAACCCTCGAGAAACTGCATAAACACGGTTTAAAGGTTCCTGCAATGAAATTCCAGCAGCTTGGTGTCGACGGGTGCTCATCAGCATTGTGATTGGGGAAGCAACCGGGGTCTCTTGGAAATCAAGGTGGCTGGAAGAAAAATGGCCAGGTGGCCGAAATTTAGAACCTTGTTAAAACTCCATGGATGACTGGGTAAAGCAACACATGAGCTAGGTACCCAGACGTATCCACGGCATTGCTGATGATTGAACAGGTAATCTGGCTCACTAATGTGATCTGCAACGATAAGGTTATTGCTGGGAGGAGGGAAACCTACCATTTATCTTCAAATAAGTCGGCATATCAAAATCCTAAAGGGTAGAGTGGTCCTCGTCAGGAAAGGAGCGGGAAAGGACAGCCAGCCTGGGGTAGCTGCAACACCGGACTACTTGCATGCTAAAAAGCGGAAGCTGCATTCTATAGACAGAGCTAAGCGATCCCACAATCAACGGATCAGATCAAAGCACTGCAGTCCTGCCTCATCCAGTCGTGAATGGTGGTGGACCATTAAACAACTACGGAGGAGGAAGCTCCATGAATATCCCCATCCTCAATGATGGTGGAGCTCAGCACGTGAGTGCAAAAGAGAAAGCTGAAGCGTTTTCAACCATCTTCAGCCAGAAGTGCCGAATGGATGATCCACATCGGCCTCCTCCTGAGGTCCCCACCATCACAGAAGCCAGTCTTCAGTCAATTCGATTCACTCCACATGATATCAAGAAACTGCTGAGCGCACTGGATACAGAAAAGGCTGTGGGCCCCGACAACATCCCAGCTCTCATGCTGAAGACTTGTGCTCCAGATCTAGCCGCGCCTCTAGCCAAGCTGTTCCAGTACAGCTATACCTCAGACATGTATCTGACAATGTGAAAAACTATCCAGGTATGTCCAGTCCACAAAAATTAGGAGAAATCCAAACTGGCCAATTACAGCCCCAACGGTCTACTCTCAATCATCAGCAAAGTGATGGAAGGTGTCATCGACAGTACCATCAAGCAGCACCTACTCATCAATTACCTGATCATTGATGCCCAGTTTGGATTCCGCTAGGACCACTCGGCTCCAGACCTCATTGTAGCCTTTGTCCAAACATGGACAGAAGAGCTGAATTCCAGAGCTGTGGTGAGAGTGACTGCCCTTGATATGAAGGCAGCATTTGACCGAGTGTGGCATCAAGGAGCCCTAGTAAAAATGAAGTCAATGGGAATCGGTGGGGGGGGGGGGGGGCGGGGGGAACTCTCCACTGGCTGGAGTAAAAGCTAGCACAACGTTGTCGCTGGGACAACATTCTGGAACTCCCTCCCAAACGGCACTGTGGGAGTACCTTCACCACAGGGACTGCAGCAGTTCAAGAATGCGGCTCACCACCACTTTCTCAAGGGCAATTAGGAATGGGCAATAAATGCTGTCCTTACCAGCGATGCCCACATGCCATAAACGAATAAATCAATAAAAGAAGATGGTTGTTGTGGTTGGAGGTCAATCATCACAGCCCTAGGACATTGCTGCAGGTGTTCCTCAGGGCAGTGTCCTAGGCACAACCATCTTCAGCTGCTTCATCAATGACGTGCCCTCCATCATAAGGTCAGAGTGGGGATGTTCGCTGATGATTGCAGTGTCCAGGGCCATTCACAACTCCTCAGATGATGAAGCATTCCATTCCCACATGCAGCAAGACTTGGACGACATTCAGGCTTGGGCTGATAAGTGGCAGGTAACATTCGTGCCACACAAGTGCCAGGCAATGACCATCTCGAACAAACGAGCGTCTAACCACCGCCACTTGACATTCAACGGCAATACTATCGCCGAATCACCCTCTAACAATATCATGGGGTCACCATTGACCAGAAACTTTACTGGACCAGCCACATCAATACTGTGGCACCAAGAGCAGGTCAGAGGCTGGGTATTCTGCGGCGAGTGTCTCACCTCCTGTCTCCCCAAATCCTTTCCACCATCTACAAAGCACAAGTCAGGAGTGTGATGGAACAGTCTGCACTTGCCTGGATGAGTGCAGCTCCAACAACACTCAAGAATCTTAACACCATCCAAGACAAAGCAGCCCGCTTGATTGGCACTCCATCCACAACCTTAAATATTCACTCACTCCACCACCAGCGTACAGTGGCTGCAGTGTGTATTATCTACGAGATGCACTGCAACAACTCGCCAAGGCTTCTTTGGCAGCACCTCCCAAACTCGCGAACTCTACCACCTAGAAGGACAAGGATAGCAGACGCATGGGAACATCACCAACTCCAAATTACCCTCCAAGTCACAAACCATCCTCACTTGGAAGTATTTCGCCGTTCCTTCATCGTCGCTGGGTCAAAATCATGGAACCTCCTTCCTAACAGCACTGTGGGAGTACCTTCACCACAGGGACTGCAGCTGTTCAAGAAAGCTGCTCAGCAACAACTTTTCAACGGCAATTAAGGATGTACAATGAACGCTGCCCTAGCCAGCAATGCCCACATCCCATGAACGAATTTTAAAAAATTATAAAGCGGACCATTGTGTAGTACTGGTTTTATCTAATTAAACCTAGGGAGGCATCAATTTATGTTGCAGGTTGACTTAAAGGACCAAAAATGATTGGACGCGCTCTAGAAACTGTCCAATTCAGTGAGTAGAGCCTGTGGGTATGACTGGTGGAGGTACCCCTGAGGACCGTGACAACTTCTGGTGCCTGGAATTCGGAAATATATTACCCACATGTTGCACTGTTACTAAGAGCAAACTTGATGCAAGTACTCATACGTGGAGTATAGCAACGAGGAGTGCAGATTTCACCTTCTTTGGAGCGTTTAATGATGATTTTTGCCCAGCAACCACATAAGACTGATCGTAATTGCGTCAAAAATAGGATCGGGGCAGGAACAATAATATAGAAACAGGAGTAAGACATTCAGCCCCTCGAGCTTGTTCCACCATTCAATTAGATTTTGGTTGATCTGTGTCTGAACTCCAATTACTCGGCTTAGTTCCTTATTCCTTAATATCCTTACATACCAAAAATCTAGCAAACTCAGTTTTGAAATTTTCAATTTACCTAGCCTCAACAGCCTTTTGAGGAGAGAACTCCATATTTCCACTACCCTTTGCGTGAAAAAGTGCTTCCTGAAGTCACCCCTGGAAGGTCCAGACATAATTTTAAGGTTATGCCCCCTTGTTCTGGAATCAACCCACAAAACGAAATAATTTATTTCTATCTACCCTATCAAATCATTGAATCATCTTAACGATCTCAATTAGATCGCCCCTTAACCTTCTTTGTCCAAGGGAATACAAGTCTTGTCTGTGCAGCATGCCCCCATAATTTAAGTCCTTTAATCCCGTTAACATTCTGGTTCCTACTGTTCATCTCCAGTTTTACCCGTTAACAGTTGCGCCCAGTTTACTGTGGTTAATTTCTGCCTTGTCCCTTTAATGTTATTCATATCTGAACATAGGAATGGAAGTGAATGATACCATATAGAATTCCCACTCCAGTTCGAAGAAAGGAAAATATATGAGACTGCTTACCTATCAAGATTTGTTGCCCATATAAGTAACTACAAACAAGCAACGATGTTTAATCATACATACAAGGCCGATCTTGCTCAGACGTCACCCCCCCCCCCCCACTCCAAGATACATTACGTTCGACATTTATACTTTTGTCATAACAGACCCACTATTGTTTGTATGATCTAACCCGAGCACCATGTGCTCTCCCTTTGTCTGAAAACGAACTCAAATCTGATTTGTCCAGCTGTGCAGTCGGTCACTTGGCTAGTCCCAACGGGAAACCATTCGGCATCTGTTTTTTCAGGTTTATTTTGTCTAATCCATCTTGTTTCTCCTATTGTATGTTCCATGATAACCCCACTCTCCCCCATCCTTAACTATTTAAACTAATACAAACCTAAAGTCATGTGATACAAGTTTCATTTATGATTCTGTTGACTAAGGCCAGTTTTACGTGAATACAGTTCATTACTTTTTCACCAGCTGCATGTAATTCTGCTTTTATACTTTATCTTGGTCATGTTGTTTTTGTCACAGAGATTTCGTTGACACATGCTGAACTCTCTCTCTCTCTCTCTATCTATCTATCTATCTATCTATCTATCTATCTATCTATCTATCTATCTATCTCGCTCCCTCTATATATATATATCTCTCGCTCTTAGCAGCTCCTCATACCAATTAACCCGTGAAGTTATTTTCCCTATACCGGGTTGTTAACCTATTATGTGACGCAATATCGGACACGCGTCTCAGCCACCGTTTAGAATATGACTGGGTTGGACCGTCAAACGAAAAAACAATGGAAAGTTCACGATGTCTACAACTCATTCGTAATGCCGTGTTTACCCTTTATGCCAGTCTAATTATGTTCCTGAACTCCTCAGCTGCTACAGCTAAAGGGTGCTCCATGACTGAGATGGCTGGTGGCGAGGATTGGGTGGCTAGATCGGATCTGCTGGAACGCTTGAAGCCTGAAATAACTAGCATCTGAGTGAACCAAATCTTCCAGAGGGACCAGCTTCCGGCAGCCTTACTGTTTCAGAGGGTGGCGGGCCCATGTCTGAAATTCTATCATGCACAGAGATAGGATGGGACATTACGGAAGCACTTCCATTACCACTAGTTGGAGTTGCGGCATATGTGTCCCTTACTTCCATCCCCCTTTTGGCGGGAACAGACTCAGAGGCATTGGTCAGTACATTACAGAGCGAATACCCGCTTGGCGTTTGTGTTCTTCCTTTCATCCTTCGTGAGAACAGAAGATAATGTTAAAAGATCAGTGGTAGGAGTCATTATTTTCCCCAGTTTGAGTGCATGCATCACATGATACTGTGTGGTGCAGGGGAATTATGCATTTTAAGGAATTGTCTCTGAAGAATTCCTGCAACAGGCTATGTGATTGGACAGAGTGTTTCTCAGTTCAGATGGCGCTTCAGTACTTGAAAATGTTTTCCTATGCATGCGTGAGTTATCCTAACAACCAGGTCATCAGAGGGAAACAATATGAGGCAATACGTTGAGTGAAGGTTCTATCTGTGGTACAATTAATCTCTTCCTGTAGTTCTTGGGTGGCGAGGTTCCACAGACTTCGCCAGCAGCCTCCCTGTAAACTGCCTGAACAACCCTCCTCTGGGGAGTCCTACTCTCAAGGCTCAGCAGTCGATCACTTCTCGCTTTGACGGGAGCTGCGGTGCGTATCAGATGAAACCCGACTAGAATGAAATGAATCCGGATCGGAGTGGTTTCGAGGGGCGGGTGGAAGTCCTGCCCTGAAGGAACACCGACCCGGAGACTAGAAGCCATCCTCTGATGACCCTCTTTGCCGGCCTTTGGAAATCTGCGGCATCACCGTATTCCTGCTCCGAACCCATCAGCAATGGATAATAAAGACCGAGGAAGGAAATATTGACGGGTTAGGGGCCAAATTATTTGCAGCAGACTCAGCTCAAAGTATCTTCTTTCTCAAACTTTCAGACCTTCTGTGATTGTCAATCAATCCTCCCATCCCATCCGTCTTCCCCCACCCCTTCCTTTCTGTAACTTCTATATAATATAAATTGTTTCTGCCTAATCAGGGAGTTTCATCAACGTGTTGATACCTGTTACTTCTTTAATGTTATGTCATTGAGATAAACCACATACAGGCCGACCAATGGGACTTTGGTTTAACTGCAGATTACAGATCCTGTTCAGATGAGGTGCTCACGCAGTTTAAATTGCATTTACGTTCACAGCTCGCGTCTTAAAATAGATTATCGGAAACAGTTTTAGGCACACGACATGACATCTCGTCAAATCACAAATCTGATCGGATTATCTACAAACTGATATTTCCAAACCATCCGAGCCGCGGTTCAGTGGCAGAACAATTTCCATTGAACAATGTTTGTGTGTCACTACATATGGGCGCTTGGGGTTATTTACAAAGGTATTTTCCGTTATAATCAACTATTTTTCTTTCTTGCTTGCTTTTTTAATTTCTTTGTCTATCTCTATATACACATATGTCTATCTATCTATTTAGCGAGCTATCTATTCGTGTCTATTTTTTAGCTCAATTTTGTAATCAATGTTTAAAAATATTTTACAGTTGCTCCCGCTGCAGTTTCTCAAACCCCTGAAAGCACCAGTGTGATGGTAGGTGCAGACATTACGTTCCATTGCAAGACCAGCTCTGTCCAGGATAATTCAGATGTGAAAGTTTATTGGTGGAGACTTGGCGACAATCACTTCATACAACCAGATTCTGAAGGCAGAAAACGATTCTTTCCTTTGAAAAACGGAGAGAATTCCTTCCAGATCCTGAGTGTCCAGTTCCCAGACTCCGGATCATATTACTGTGGCGTGAGATACAAAGGAAACACGATGATAAAAGGAGCCGGATCGAAGCTTGTTGTGTACGGTAAGCGACCTTGGAGAAAGTTGCGGCCGCTGCTATTGTATGACAGTGTATACAGTATCGTACTTTTTTGATTATTTAATGAATTGACCTCTACTGCTAGTTTATGGGAGATGATTAGGGAACATTACTTAAAATCAGCCCCCAAATCATATCACGATATATATATATATATATAAGTTAAGTATCTCTGGGCTCCTGGACAATATACAGAAGATGATCTGAAACCAAAGGCGCGGTATGTGGTAGCAATAAGGACCTTAATTGATTGGCTATGGATAAAGAAGAAATTAGTTTGTGCAAGATATTGGTAGGACCACACCTTGAATCCTGTATGCAAATCCATCACAAAAGTGCAATGGGAATACGCAAGCATTGAACGCAGTATAGAACCGATACTGCCAAATTGGAAACTCGCTAAGGAACCTGAGTAGCCATGAGACGTTCAGGAGTCTGGGCGTATTTACTTTGAAGCACAGAAGGCGCATTGGAATTTTTTTTCAAGATTATTATGATAATAGATAGTTAGCTCGAGATTACCAGAAAGACGGCAAGCAGTGGACAACTTTTCAGAGATAAGCTCAGCAGGAGGTTTAGATTTAACTGCTTTCCGCAGAAGGTAATGAATATGTGAAACGGACTCTCCAGTGGGCACAGATTACGTGTAAAATGTTGAGGGAGAATTGGATCGATATTTGAGGGAGTGGAAGACTGAGAGGTATTAGGTTTTGGGAATTGACAGATGGAATACAGGGTATTTTCGGATCCTGCATTTCCTGTGTATTTATTACTGGGTACTTTAAAACTTTTGTCACAATGATGGCGGCTGCGTCTAATTTTATAAAATCATAGAATCTTACAGCACAGAAAGAGGCCATTCCTGCCATTGGAACTGTGCCAGATCTTTGAACGAGCTATCTAATTAGTCCCATTCCCCCACTCTTTCCCCAAAGCCCTGCAAAACTTAATATTTCAAATATATATACAAATTCCCTTTTGAAAGTTACGACTGAATCTGCATCCACCAGCCTTTCAGACAGTTCAATCCAAATCATAAAAACTCGCTTGTGCAAAAATGCATTCTACACATCTCGAATCAGGGCCTTTTGCCATTTATCTTAAATTTGTGCCCTCCTGCAACCGGAAAGAGTTTCTGTGTATTTACTATATCAAAGCCTCTCATCATTTTGCATACCTTAATACATCTCCCCCTAACTTTCCCTATTCTAAGCAGAACAATACCAGTTTCTCCAGTCTCGCCATGCAACTGAAGTCCCTCGTCCCTGGTATCATTCTGGTAAATCTCTTCTGCACCCTCTCCAAGACCTTTACATCCTTCCTAAAGCGTTGTGCCAAAATAGATACAATACTCCAGATGAGGCCTAACCAGTGATTTATAAATGTTTAACAGAACATCCTTGCTTTTGTACTCTATGTCTCTATTTATAAAGCCATGGATACCATATGTTTGTTCTGCCACCTTTAAAGATTATGGTAGTCCAATTACACAATTGATCTGTATAAAAATCCTATCGGTTTGAACTCAATTCAGTGAGTAGAAGACTGAGCTGTAACTGTATCAATACTGACACTAATGACTGCAAGGTGTGACATACGAGTCTCCTGTCCGGCGAGAGTTATGTACATACATAGTTAAATATGTAGAGAACAAGGACGGCGCGAGTACAATCTATGAACATTTGAATAAACTCCTGGTAAGTTTACAATTTGGTCTAAGGGACCCTTTGATCAGTTTCGGAAACTAGATTTGATACTAGTCGGGAATTGTACTGCATGAGTATCGAACCCAGTCTGTGGAATCTCTCGCACTTCTCCGTGAACTGTGGTCCGATGATAACTCTCAATTTAAATTGTAACTTTAACAAGTACGAATGGCGGGGGTGAGGTTGGGTGGGGTGGGGTGGTTCTTGACGGTGATAATATATTTCCAGTCTAATGTTAGGCTTGCTATGTGTCAGCATGGAAGAGGCTGGATTTTCAGCCACTTCCCTCATACTTCTCTAAGGATGATCCCCTCAACCCTCACTTGTCATCATTCCCTTTTAATTAAATTACAGCAAGTTGGGCTTTTTCTCTTTAAATTTTGGACACAGTTATTTTTCCTGCACTTACAAAGTATCCCGGGATCAATGTATCGCTTCTCTGGACGGTAATATTGTTCCCCTTTGTACCAAATTTACAAATCCTAACACGTGTTGTTTGAAATAAGTTTTGCCTATCTATTTAAACCTGCCTAATAACAAAACTGAGCAAAAAGCTGCTGAATTGTAATATAAATATAATTCTTTGCCTGGACTAAGCGCAAAGCGGCGACGGCCTGAATGTCTAGTCGCACTGAATTGCTTTCTCCTGTTACTGCGACACGCATCTGCTCCGTCCGCATATTAGCCTAGAAAGTTATGGGAAGAATCTTATTTCGAATTGTTAAGTAACCAAAATGCGAATTGGAATCATCGTATTATATTCAGGAAGACTGGACGCCAAACGAGAGTAAAATAGCAGAGTCTGGGCAATCAGTGTATTCTTGACCCTCTTCCACAGCTTCCCCGGAACCCGTGAGACTGGTCCCCAAAGTTTTCGGAACCAACTCATCTACTCTAACACTTGTGTGTGAAACGGCCGAGTTCTACCCGGAGGCTCTCACCTTCACTTGGTATAAAAATGATACCAACATTGTGACTGGGATCAACACCATTAAAAGGCCTAATTCGGAGGGAATGTATGAAGCTTCCAGCAGATTGGAAACGACACAGCCAGCCCAGAGCGGGGCTGTATATACTTGTGTGGTCTCTCACCTCACACTGCAGAGTCCAGCCGTGGCTGTTTACTTTGACTCCAGTACTAACCCAGGTAAGATGTTGACATTTGTACAATACTGGCAGCCACTGAGCACTTTAAATTTGCTTTATTTGCTCTCGATCCTTTTTGTTTCGGAGATACAACGAATTTTATAGAATGTCCTTTCAAAGTTTGTTTCTATCTGCTGACTTGTGAAACGGATACAAGAGACAAACGTCTCCCATCCGAGAAATGGAGTGTAATCTATAAGAATTATAATCATCAACTGAATTAGACTATTCTTCACCAGATTCAATTGCTTGCCATTTAACAGCGAGAGAAAATTTCTCATTTATTTAATATTTTCCATTATTGAGAAGCTGCCGATCCAGATCAGTTCCTGTGTCAGCTGCCCAACTCTGCGTGAGATATCACACGGCTGTAATTTGCGCTATAGTCTTCTTAGCTACAAAGTTCATTATTGTGGTGTGAATGACATTTCAAAAGTTACATTTTAATCCAGTAATGCAAACAATTTTTGTGCCGGATTCAGCTGAAAGGAAAATAAGAATCAATAAAATTATCCTATACATATATATATATATATAGAGAGAGAGAGAGAGAGAGAGAGAGAAAAGTGAACCAGTTTGCACAGTTAACAGTCTCAATCCTCGGCTCTTCTGTGAATAAACTCTAAATGTAAATGGGAGAACTAATACATGTTCTACAGACTGTTTGCATAACACTGCGTACAATGAAGAGCTGGTCATTGATTATTACTAATATTAGTAATAGCAATATTATGATGATTGTTTGTATTATTATTATGATTTGAGGCAATGGACTCCCATCCCTTCCCCTACGGATCGCTGGATGTACAGGGGCTGCACTGATATTTTTAGCCATCATCATCCTCATTGGGAAGATTTACCAACTCAGCAAATGCAAAGGTAAGGAGCCACATATGTAGTTTCACTGTGATAGATTTGTAATAAAAAGGGGATCAACATGACGCCGAACAAAGTAAGGGACGTTAAATCTGGTCCTGGAATGGAATTATGTTAATATGTTAAACAGTTATAATTAGTTCCACAGTGTGGAAAAAAATTATTTGTCCAAGATTAATTCAAATGAACTTAAAGTAAATGATTAATGAGTACCGATGTTTGCATTTTTCGGTGTTTTATGTCGTTTTGAATCAGTGATTCCCTGTGTTATGGGGAAGGTATTTAAGGACCGTTAACTTTAGATTGTACAACCTAATTAGATTGTTCAAGGGGGCGGGAGGGGAGAGATGCGATTACATTTTCAAATCTGTTCATGAGCTTTGATCCTCAAGGCGTTATTGGCTTAGACTAAGGTGGATTTCCTTGCTCTCGGTGGTTCACTTCTTAGTGTCTGGTCAAAGTTAAATGTTGTATTTCACTAGGCGCACGCGGAAACGAAGAAGGTCATCGCCACATCGAAGAACGGGTGCGTTTCTCTACTACATTTTCGAAAATGTTGGAAGCATAAAATAATGAAATGCTATACTAAGCATATATAATTATGTGATGTAGACGGTTATTTTTACGTGTTTATTGTTAAATGTTTATATGCAGCAGGGGCCACCATACGAACGAAAAATCCCCATATGTCCCATTCCCTGCTTCAAACATCTCCAGTCAAGTACAGAATGAGGTGGATGCCGACCTAAGTTCCCTCTACACTGCGCCATCAAACAGCCCCAGTTCTAGTGCAGTTGTGTGAGATAGAGAGTAAAGCTCCCTCTACATTGTCCCATCAAACATTCCCAGGGCAGGTACAGCACGGGAAGATACACAGTAAAGCTCCCTCTACAATGTCCCATCAAACACTCCCAGGGCAGGTACAGCACGGGTTAGATACAGAGTAAAACTCCCTCTAAACTGTCCCATCAAACACTCCCAGGGCAGGTAGAGTGCGGGTTAAATACCGAGTAAAGCTCCCTCTAAACTGTCCCATAAAACACTCCCAGGGTATGTACGGCATGGTATAGATATAGTAAAGCTCCCTCTACACACCCAGGGCTGGTAAAGCAAGGGTCAGATAAAGAGTAAAGCTCGCTCTACACTTTCCCATCAAACATTCCCATGTCTAGTGCAGTTGGTTTACATACAGAATAAAGCTCTCTCTGAACTGTCCCATCAAACACTCCCAGGGCAGGTACCGCACGGGATAGATACAGAGTCAAGCTCCCTAAAAACTGACCATTAAGCACTCCCAGGGGAGTTACAGCACTGGTTATATATATAGTAGACCACCCTCGACCCTGGTCCATTTAACGTTCACTGTGACAGTGCAGTACGGTTAGTAACAAAGTAATATTCCATTACTCTGTTTGAATAAATTGCCTGAAGCTCCTCCTTATGAAAAAAAACCTGCAATTGGACCATGCAATTTTCTCCCCACTCTCCCGCCGTCTAATCACTGGCAGCTCTGATTGAGATTGCTAATTCATCAATGTCGATTTTTAATTAATTGCACGTTTGATACTATAAACCAGAACACGACGAGTTAGAATGAGACGGACCAAGTAATGGAAAATAAGCTATCAGTACAGGCTACACTCAATTCCCAGATCACGAAGAACGAAGTCACTGCGTCATCTAATTCTCGTATTCTCATAAGAATATAAGAAATAGGATCAGGAATAGGCCACAAGGCCCCTCGAGCCTGCTCCATCATTCATTAAATTCAAGGCTGATCTTCGACATCAACTCCCCATCCCCGCCCTATCCCCATATCCGTTGATTCACCTAGAGTCCAAAAATCTATCTATCTGAGCCTGGAATATACACATCGAATGAGCATCTACAGTCCTCTGGGGTAGATAATTCCAAAGATTCGCAACCTTCTGATTCAAGAAATACCTCCTCATCTCAGTCTTAAATGGCCGACCCCTTATCCTGATACTGTGACCCCTAGTTCTACACTCTCCAGCCAATGGACACAGCTATCAGTATCTACCCTGTCAAGTCCTCTAACAAGGTTGCACGTTTCAATGAGATCACCTCTCATTCTTCTAAACTGCAGACAAATGAGGCCCATTCTCCTGAATCTCTCCTCATAGGACAACCCTCGCATCCCAGGAATCAATCTAGTGACCCTCAGGTGAAACTCCTCTAAGACGAGTATATATTTCCTTAGTTAAGGAGAACAAAACGGTACACAGTACCCCAGGTGTGGTCTCACAAAAGCCCTATATAATTGCAGCAAGACTTCCTTACTCTTATACTCCAATTCCCTTGCAACAAAGGCTAACATACCATCTGCCTTCCTAATTGCTTGCTGTACTTGCATTTTTACTTTCTGTATCGATGGAATAATATCGATAAAACACCTCGTTTTATATTACTGCAACCGTGTCTGAAGTACACATTGTGAGAGCAGTTCAGTTGGTGACTGAATGTAGAAGAAAATTATGCTGCTTTTCCGTTCTGTTTCATGCATCGCTCTGCTGACTAATCAAGCTAATTAGCTAACCATAAAAAGCTTCGATTTTACAGACCATTGGAGGGACGTTCGAAAATAGCCTGCTTTAAATGGCCTCGGTTGTAACCAAAGACGAAATCCTAAAGAAGACAAAGAGCATAAGAAAACGTAGAGGCAAAAGAATAAGGAAAGAACTTAGGCTCATCGAACAGAACAAAGAGCTAAATTATGATAATTTTGGATGTACCATATAACTGGACCGTGCTGGTCATATTAAGCCTTGTTAAATATATATATATATATATATATATATATAAAACCAACCAGACAGCTCTGTGAATCTCAATTAAAATACAAACTGGATCAGACGGCAGGTGCTCCATCCTAGACTTCAACCTAGCTTTCTCTTTCAGATGCTGATCTTTCTGCCGTTTGTTTCTCATTAATTGTAATGTTTCCGGTGTGTTATATGAACATTAACACGTGCGTATGTGACTTCCTGTTTAGTGAGACAAATATTAAAGTGTAAACTGCAATGAAAGCATGCGGTAGAGCTTTATTTCAGAGATCTCCTGTTAATGTCAAAGTCATTTAGTCATCAGTGAGTAAATTATTGAATTATAGAATAGTACAGCACAGAAGGAGGCCATTCGGCCCATCGAGTATGCACCGGCACTTTCGAAGAGCAATCCATTTAGTCCCACTTCCCCGCTCTTCACCATATCCCTGAAATGTTTTCTCCTTCAAGTTTTTATCCGATTCCTGTTTGTAACCTGCAATTGATCCTGTATCCACCACCCTATCAGGCAGTGCATTCCAAATCCTCACCACTCGTCGCGTAAAACCTTTTTTCCTCATGTCGCCTCTGGTTCTTTTGCCAATCACCTTAAATCTCTGCCGACTGGTTCTCGACTCTTCCTCCATTGGAAACAGTTTATCTTTATTCACTCTATCTAAACCCTTCATGACTTTGAATACCGCTTTCAAATCTCCTCTTAGCCTTCTCTGCTCTAAGGAGAACAACCACAGTTTCTATAGTGTATCCACTTAACTGTATTCACTCATACCTGGAACTATTCTAGTAAATCTCTTCTCTGCCCTCTGCAAAGCCTTCACGTCCTTCCTAAGTGTGGTGCCTAGAAATGAACACGATACTCCAGCTGGGGTCGAATTACTCTTTTATAATTCTTTAAAATATTTAGCGTTCCACAAATAAAGCTTTGGTATTTCAATGTAAGTATATAAGTGCTGTGGAACGAAATCATTTGTCTATTTATGCCACCCATAAGAGATTCACGACATACCAGGGCAGTTACAGGTGGCAGTGGAGAGCTCACTCTATTCTATCTCAAAATATGCCGCATTAAATCAGCAGCAACAAGTGGGACATTGGCATTTCCTGTAATCACCATCCTTGTGTCCTTCCAACAAGTTTACCAATTTACTGTCAATTTTATGGTGTGATCCGACAATTGCAGTGAACTTACTCCAAGATATTCTGTCCAAGACCCTCACCGAAGGCTGAATGGAGAGGCGTTGAGAATCAGTCCAGGTAGATTCAGTATCAAATTAGAGGTAACCGGACCGTGTGCTGTCGTAATGTATAAAACGATTACACCTGTAACAATCTAGTCTTCACTGCATGACAGCATGCGCTCTTATTTTGAAAAAACTGACTGAAAATAAATGTTGTGAACAATGCGATGTCTCAATGGTAGATATAGGAAATAAACTACAATCTTTGCTAAATAATTAGAAAAAAAACATATGCAGACGGAGAACATAACCAAAACATTCAGCAAGGATTTCTACAGGGAAGGTATCATGTTTAACAAAGCTTATTTAATTTTTCAAGAACTAACAGTAAGAGTAGATAAGGGCAATGCATTCGATGTGTTATACATGGATTTCTAGATCGTCTTCGCTAAGATAGGACATGAGAAACTCTTGACAATTTCAGTGAGTGTGGAGTCCTGCTCTTCAAATAATTTCCATGGGTTGTTTGACGTCCACCTGACAGGAAAGACAGGGCCTCGGTCTAACGTCGCAGCCGATAAATGACACCTCTGACAGTGCAACACACCCTCAGCACTGGAGTGTCAGCCTAGATTATGTGCTAAAGTCTCTGGACTGGGATTCAGTGGCAAGAGTGCTCGCGACAAGCCAATACTAACACCAGAGGAGAAAAGAGATATGGGGATTAAGGTACATGAATCGTTTGAAGCAGCAACGCAAGTTCAGAAGGTCATAATGATTGCAAACAAAGTAATGGGGTTCATTTCTAGAGGAATAGAACAAAAAGCAGGGAGGTAATATTGAATTTATATAGAACCTTGATAAGACCATGTTAAAGTGCTCTGCGAAGTTTTAAACATAGAAACATAGAAGATAGGAGCAGAAGTAGTGTTGGGTGGGTAGTGTAATCTCCAGTCTACACTCACTGTGTTGGGTGGGTAGTTTAATCTCCAGCCCGCATTCACTCATTGTGTTGGGTGGATAGTGTAAACTCCAGCCCACACTCACTCACTGTGTTGGGTGTGTAATGTAATCTCCAGCCCGCACTCACTGTGTTGGGTGTGTAGTGTAATCTCCAGCCCGCACACAATCACTGTGTTGGGTGGGTTGTGTAATCTCCAGCCCGCACTCTCACCCTGTGTTGGGTGGGTAGTGAAATCTCCAGCCCACATTCACAGTGTTGGGTCGGTAGTGTAATCTTCAGGCTGCACAAACTGAATGCGTTGGGTGGGTAGTGTAATCACCAGCCCGCACTCACTTACTGTGTTGGGTGGGTAGTGTAATCCCCAGCACGCACTCACTCACTGTGTTGGGTGGGTAGTGTAATCTCCAGCCCACACTCACTGTGTTGGGTCGGTAGTGTAACCTTCAGCCCGCACTCACTCACTGTGTTGGGTAGGTAGTGTAATCACCAGCCCGCACTCACGCACTGTGTTGGGTGGGTAGTGTAATCTCGAGCCCACACTCACCCACTGTGTTGGGGGGGTAGTGTAATCTCCAGGCCACACTCACTCACTGTGTTGGGTGGGGAGTGTAATCTCCAGCCCACACTCACTCACTGTGTTGGGTGGTCACTGTGTTGGGTGGGGAGTGTAATCTCCAGCCCACACTCACTCACTGTGTTGGGTGGGTAGTGTAATCTCCAGCCCACACTCACTGTGTTGGGTGGGTAGTGTAATCTCCAGGCCACACTCATTCACTGTCTTGGGTGGGTAGTGTCATCCCCAGCCCACACTCAGTGTGTAGGGTGGGTTGTCTGATCTCCAGCCCGCACTCACTCACTGTGTTGGGTGGGTTGTGTAATCTCCTGTGCACTGACTGGATGTGTTGTGTGGGTAGAGTAATCTCCAGCCCACACACACTGTGTTGGGCGGGTAGTGTAATCTCCAGTCCACAATCACTGTGTTGGGTGGTTAGTTTAATCTCCAGCCCGCACTCACTCATTGTGTTGGGTGGGCAGTGTAATCTCCAGCCCACACTCACTCACCGTGTTGGGTGGGTAATGTAATCTCCAGCCCGAACTCACTCATTGTGTTGGGTGGTAATGTAATCTCCAGCCCGTACTCACTGTGTTGGGTGTGTAGTGTAATCTCCAGCCCGCACACACTCACTGTGTTGGGTGGGTTGTGTAATCTCCAGCCCGCAATTCTCCCTGTGTTGGGTGGGTAGTGAAATCTCCAGCCCACATTCAATGTGTTGGGTCGGTAGTGTAATCTCCATGACGCACAAACTGAATGTGTTGTTTGGGTAGTAAAATCTCCAGCCCACACTCACTGTGTTGGGTCGATAGTGCAATCATCAGCCCACACTCACTTACTGTGTTGGGTGGGTAGTGTAATCTCCAGCCCGCACTCACTCACTGTGTTTTGTGGGTAATCTAATCCCCAGCCCGCGCTCACTCACTGTGTTGGGTGGGTAGTGTAATTTCCAGCCTACACTCACTCACTGTATTGGGTGGGTAGTGTAATCTCCAGCCCACACTCACTGTGTTGGATGGGTAGTGCAATCACCAGCCCACACTGACTGTGTTTGGTTTTTAGTGTAATCTCCAGCCCACAGTCAGTCACTGTGTTGGGTGGATAGTGTAATCTCCAGCCCGCACTCACTCACTGTGTTGGGTGGGTTGTGTAATCTCCAGCCAGCACTCACTCAGTGTGTTGGGTGGGTAGTGTAATCACCAGTCCACACTCACTCACTGTGTTGGGTCAGCAGTGTAATCTCCAACCCGCTATCAATCACTGTTGGGTGGGTAGTGTAATCTCCAGTCCACACTCACTGTGTTGGGTGGGTAGTTTAATCTCCAGCCCGCACTCACTCATTGTGTTGGTTGGGTAGTGTAATGTCCAGCCCACACTCACTCACTGTGTTGGGTGGGTAATGTAATCTCCAGCCCGAACTCACTCATTGTTTTGGGTGGTAATGTAATTTCCTTCCCGCACTCACTGTGTTGGGTGTGTAGTGTAATCTCCAGCCTGCACACACTCACTGTGTTGGGTGGGTTGTGTAATCTCCAGCCCTCAATCTCTCCGTGTGTTGGGTGGGTAGTGAAATCTCCAGCCCACATTCACTGTGTTGGGTCGGTAGTGTAATCTCCAGGCCTCACAAACTGAATGTGTTGGGTGGGTAGTGTAATCTCCAGCCCGCAATCACTCACTGTGTTGGGTGGGTAGTGTAATCTCCAGCCCACACTCACTCACTGTGTTTGGTGGGTAGTGTAATCTCCAACCCATGCTCACTGTGTTTTGTGGGTAATCTAATCTCCAGCCCGGGCTCACTCACTGTGTTGTGTGGGTAGTGTAATCTCCAGCCCGCACTCACTCAGTGTGTTGGGTTGGTTGTGTAATCTCCTGCGCACTGACTGGATGTGTAGTGTGGGTAGTGTAATCTCCAGCCCACACACACTGTGTTGGGCGGGTAGTGCAATCACCAGCCCACACTGACTGTGTTTGGTTTTTAGTGTAATCTCCAGCCCGCACTCAGTCATTGTGTTGGGTGGGTAGTGTAATCTCCATCCCGCACTCACTCACTGTGTTGGGTGGGTTGTGTAATCTCCAGCCAGCACTCACTCAGTGTGTTGGGTGGGTAGTGTAATCACCAGTACACACTCACTCACTGTGTTGGGTTGGTAGTGTAATCTCCAACCCGCTATCAATCACTGTTGGGTGGGTAGTGTCATCTCCAGCCCACACTCACTGTGTTGGGTGGGTAGTGTAATCTCCAGCCCGCACTCACTGTGTAGGTTCGGTAGTGTAATCTTCAGCCCGCACTCACGCACTGTGTTGTGTAGGTACTGTAATCACCAGCCCGCACTCACTCACTGTGTTGGGTGGGTAGTGTAATCTCCAGCCCACACTCACTCACTGTGTTGGGTGGGTAGTGTAATCTCCAGCCCACACTCACTGTGTTGGGTGGGTAGTGTCATCTCCAGCCCACACTCACTCACTGTGTTGGGTGGGTAGTGTAATCTCCAGCCCGCACTCACTCACTGTGTTGGGTAGGTAATGTAATCTCCAGCCCACACTCAGTGTGTTGGGTGGGTTGTCTCATCTCCAGCCCGCACTCACTCACTGTGTTGGGTGGGATGTGTAATCTCCAGCCCGCAATGACTGAATGTGTTGTGTGGGTAGTTTAATCTCCAACCCGCTCTCTCTCACTGTTGGGTGGGTAGTGTAATCACCAGCCCACACTCACTGTGTTGGGTGGGTAGTTTATTCTCCAGCCCGCACTCACTCACTATTTTGTGTGGGTAGTGTAATCTCCAGCCCGCACTCACTGAATGTGTTTTGTGGGTTGTGTAATCTCCAGCCCACACTCACTGTGTTGGGTCGGTAGTGTAATCTTCAGCCCGCACTCACTCACTGTGTTGGGTAGGTAGTGTAATCACCAGCCCGCACTCACGCACTGTGTTGGGTGGGTAGTGTAATCTCGAGCCCACACTCACTCACTGTGTTTGGTGGGTCGTGTAATCTCCAGCCCACACACACTGTGTTGCGTGGGTTGTCTAATCTCCAGCCCGCACTCACTCACTATGTTGGGTGGGTTGTGTAATCTCCAGCCCGCACTGACTGAATGTGTTGTGTGTTTAGTGTAATCTCCAGCCCACACACACTGTGTTGGGCGGGTAGTGTAATCTCCAGTCCACTCTCACTGTGTTGGGTGGTTAGTTTAATATCCAGCCCGCACTCACTCATTGTGTTGGTTGGGTAGTGTAATGTCCAGCCCACACTCCCTCACTGTGTTGGGTGGGTAATGTAATCTCCAGCCTGAACTCACTCATTGTTTTGGGTGGTAATGTAATTTCCAGCCCGCACTCACTGTGTTGGGTGTGTAGTGTAATCTCCAGCCCGCACACACTCACTGTGTTGGGTGGGTTGTGTAATCTCCAGCCCTCAATCTCTCCCTGTGTTGGGTGGGTAGGGAAATCTCCAGCCCACATTCACTGTGTTGGGTCGGTAGTGTAATCTCCAGGCCTCACAAACTGAATGTGTTGGGTGGGTAGTGTAATCTCCAGCCCGCAATCACTCACTGTGTTGGGTGGGTAGTGTAATCTCCAGCCCACACTCACTCACTGTGTTTGGTGGGTAGTGTAATCTCCAGCCCACGCTCACTGTGTTTTGTGGGTAATCTAATCTCCAGCCCGGGCTCACTCACTGTGTTGGGTGGGTAGTGTAATCTCCAGCCCACACTCAGTCACTGTGTTGTGTGGGTAGTGTAATCTCCAGCACGCACTCACTCAGTGTGTTGGGTTGGTTGTGTAATCTCCTGCGCACTGACTGGATGTGTTGTGTGGGTAGTGTAATCTCCAGCCCACACACACTGTGTTGGGCGGGTAGTGTAATCTCCAGTCCACACTCACTGTGTTGGGTGGGCAGTGTAATCCCCAGCCCGCACTCACTCACTGTGTTGGGTGGGTAGTGTAATCTCCAGTCCACACTCACTCACTGTGTTGGGTGGGTAATGTAATCTCCAGCCCGAACTCCCTCATTGTGTTGGGTGGTAATGTAATCTACAGCCCGTACTCACTGTGTTGGGTGTGTAGTGTAATCTCCAGCCCGCACAGACTCACTGTGTTGGGTGGGTTATGTAATCTCCAGCCCGCAATCTCTCCCTGTGTTGGGTGGGTAGTGAAATCTCCAGCCCACATTCACTGTGTTGGGTCGGTAGTGTAATCTCCAGGCCGCACAAACTGAATGTGTTGGGGGAGTAGTAAAATCTCCAGCCCACACTCACTGTGTTGGGTCGATAGTTGAATCACCAGCCCGCACTCACTGTGTTTTGTGTGTAATCTAATCCCCAGCCCGCGCTCACTCACTGTGTTGGGTGGGTAGTGTAATCTCCAGCCCACACTCACTGTGTTGGGTGGGTAGTGCAATCACCAGCCCACACTGACTGTGTTTGGTTTTTAGTGTAATCTCCAGCCCGCACTCAGTCACTGTGTTGGGTGGGTAGTGTAATCTCCAGCCCGCACTCACTCACTGTGTTGGGTGGGTTGTGTAATCTCCAGCCAGCACTCACTCAGTGTGTTGGGTGGGTAGTGTAATCACCAGTACACACTCACTCACTGTGTTGGGTTGGTAGTGTAATCTCCAACCCGCTATCAATCACTGTTGGGTGGGTAGTGTAATCTCCAGCCCACACTCACTGTGTTGGGTGGGTAGTGTAATCTCCAGCCCGCACTCACTGTGTAGGTTCGGTAGTGTAATCTTCAGCCCGCACTCACGCACTGTGTTGTGTAGGTACTGTAATCACCAGCCCGCACTCACTCACTGTGTTGGGTGGGTAGTGTAATCTCCAGCCCACACTCACTGTGTTGGGTGGGTAGTGTCATCTCCAGCCCACACTCACTCACTGTGTTGGGTGGGTAGTGTAATCTCCAGCCCGCACTCACTCACTGTGTTGGGTAGGTAATGTAATCTCCAGCCCACACTCAGTGTGTTGGGTGGGTTGTCTCATCTCCAGCCCGCACTCACTCACTGTGTTGGGTGGGATGTGTAATCTCCAGCCCGCACTGACTGAATGTGTTGTGTGGGTAGTTTAATCTCCAACCCGCTCTCTCTCACTGTTGGGTGGGTAGTGTAATCACCAGCCCACACTCACTGTGCTGGGTGGGTAGTTTATTCTCCAGCCCGCACTCACTCACTATTTTGTGTGGGTAGTGTAATCTCCAGCCCGCACTAACTGAATGTGTTTTGTGGGTTGTGTAATCTCCAGCCCACGCTCACTGTGTTTTGTGGTAATCTAATCTCCAGCCCGGGCTCACTCAGTGTGTTGGGTGGGTAGTGTAATCTCCAGCCCACACTCAGTCACTGTGTTGAGTGGGTAGTGTAATCTCCAGCCCGCACTCACTCAGTGTGTTGGGTTGGTTGTGTAATCTCCTGCGCACTGACTGGATGTGTTGTGTGGGTAGTGTAATCTCCAGCCCACACACAATGGGCCAGAAATTGATCTGGCTCTGTTCCCGCGGGTGTAAGGAGCAGGCGCGGTAATACATACCGCGTCTGCCGTTTCGTCTTTTCCACGGAGAAAATTCATCTTCTGGCTGATTGAGTGCAGGGCAGCGTATGACGTCACACTGCCCTGCAGCGCAGCGTGCGCGTTGCATCGCGTGCGATGTGGAGTGAAGACACGCCCATTAAGGTCTCTTTTCCATAGGCCACGCCCCCGATTTTTTTCTCCACTGAAACCATTGTACAGCTGCTGAAGACACAGTTTTCTCACTGTTTTAGGTGGAATTTGCAGTAAGTAGGATTTAAATGCATGGTTTTGTAAACTTTTAAAGATTTTTAGTATAATTTGAGTAATGTTAAACATTTGCAAAGAGATTTAAAGTAATTTAAATAGTTTTAAAAGCACAGAAATCATTTTTTTCAGAGATTTAACTGTTTATAATCAGCAAACGAAAATGGCTGCTATCAGCACTATCCAATTTATCAAAAGAACACAGAATTTCAGTGATGATGATCTCCGTACACTTCTTGACGAGGTAGAATCGAAACGTTCACGGATAATTGGAACTCAGAAGTCCAAGCCGCCGCGAAAAGGCCAAATGGCAGCGTGTAAAGAGGTTGCTCAAAGTGTGAGCGCAACCTCGACCATTCCACGTACAGCTGAGCAATGTCGCAAAAAATTCAGCGATTTATATCGAACGCTGAAGGTTTGTATAGTTATAACAAAAGTCAATGTTAAAATGTCTTAACATTTAAAATGAAAAGCCTTGAAAAAGTGTTTGTTTGCTAAGCTGAGTTAACTGAAGTCACAAGATGCTCCCATAAATTTTTATGGCTTTTGTAGCCAGGCAAGTCTCATAAAATGCTAATGTCATCTTGATTGAAATGCTTTGAGTTGCTTACTGAGTCCTCTTGAAGGACTGTTGCAGAAACCCAATGTGGAAGTGCAGCTTAGTAAAATAAATGAGTCTCTTGAAGGACTCATGCGAATAATTTCTGCTGCAATTACTGTGACTCCATCAGAACCAACCTTACCTGCTCCCAGCGCAGAATCAGTGCAGGTCCAAGAGCCACCAACGATGATGCAATCAAGAAAGCGCAAGAGACGTTAGGGTGTTGCATGTTCCACAATGCACATCCATTGACCCTCAGGAATAGTTTATTTGTGGTTAAATTTTTCAAGTGTTTAATTTTTAGTTTTATTTAAAACTTACATGTTTACATTTTTCTTTATTTATATATATATTTGACACTGAAACTGAAAGTTAGCTTTTCATTGAAAAAGTACAGCCTTTAGTCACTTTATAAAAATTCAAATTGTTTATTTTCACAAAAAAATTGAACATTTAAACTTGTTTACATTTAGGAAAGAGTTATTTCCCATCTTGAATGTCTTTACTGCATTAACGAAGCAAAAAAGTTACTGAGAACTGTTAACAAATTTTTAAAAAACCTATTTCTGTTTACGATTGTTTACAAAGTTGAAAAGTAGCTAGTTAACATTGAAAAGTTATAAACTATGTAAAGCAACAATGAACCTCAGAAGTCTGTAATGCTGCAATAAAAGAGCACTGTTTCACTTTAAATTGTGTCTGTACCTTTATTTGCCTTGCAGGGGGAGGGGGAGAGGGAGAGGAGGGGGAGAGGGAGGGGGAGGGGGAGGGGGAGGGGGAGGGGGAGAGGGAGAGGGAGGGGGAGAGGGGAGGGGGAGAGGGAGGGGGAGGGGGAGGGGGAGGGGGAGGGGGAGAGGGAGAGGGAGGGGGAGGGGGAGGGGGAGCGGGAGGTACAAGGCGACACTACCTCGTGAAGGTGTTGGCTACCAGCTGCTCCCGAGCAGCCTTACTTTGAGCAGCAGTTGGCTCTTCCCCATCATGCCTTCCCACAGGCACATTGGCATTGTCCACGTCCTCCATTTCTGCAGGTAGTTCATCTGCAGCGTTAAGGGTCAGTCCTTCCTGCAGGGCAAAGTTATGCAAAGCACAACAGGCCACCACAATCTTTGCCACTTTCTGAGGAGAATACTGCAAGGTCCCCCCTGACCTGTCCAGGCACCGGAAGCGTGATTTCAGAACTCCAATTGTCCTCTCCACCACTTGCCGTGTGGACACGTGTGCCTGGTTGTATCTCTCCTGAGCCTCATTATTGGTCTTGCGGTAGGGAGTCATCAGCCATGGTCTTAGCGGGTAGCCCTTGTCGCCCAATATCCATGCGGATCCTGGAGGCAATGCGTTGAGGACGCCATATAAGTCAGAGTTACGGAGGACGAAGGAGTCATGATTACTTCCACGGTTACCTGCATTCACATTTAAGATCCTGAGATGCGCATCACAGACAATCTGGACATTCAGTGAATGAAACCCCTTCCTGTTGATAAATGTCACAGGTGCAACCCTGGTGCCTTCAATGCTACATGGGTTCCATCGACAGCCCCAATCACTTTGGGGAATCCAGCAATGTTATGAAATGCAAGCGCCATCTCCTTTTGATGGCGAGCAGACAAGTCATACTTAATGAACTCAGAAGCCCTACGGAAAATGGCTTCTGTGACCTGGTGAATGCAGGCCCTCGCAGCATTCTTGGATATGTTGCAAATGTCACCGGTGCTTGCCTGAAAAGTCCCACTTGCAAAGAAGTTCAGTGCTGTGGTTACCTTCATGCTCAGTGACAATGCATTGCGGTTCTTCGTGCGTGTTTGAAGGTCCTCCTTTAACATCTCACAGATTCGGCCAATTGACTCTTTACTGAAGCGCAGCCTCCTCACACACAGCTCCTCCGACAGCATCTCAAATGACAGCCTCTGCCTGTACACTCTATTTGGTGGGTAGTAGTTTCTCCTTCTCTGGAGGAGACGGGCTTGGATCCTCCGTCTGATTAGTTGTCTGTATTCGAAAATTCTCAGATACGCAATCCCACAGAGGAGGAACAGGAATCGATTGCAAAAGGGCATCTTTCTCTCACACAGGCTTCCTCCTCAAACTGAAAGTTGTAATGAAAAAATGGAAATAGTTGTTAAAGTAACTTTAGTTAAGTGAGTGGCTATAAAATCAGGTCAGGCTATGGTGGGATACGTGCGCTATCAGCTTGGGAACACATCTACCCGCCACACGGCCCTAGCTGATTTTCCAAAACTGTAACATTTTCATAAATTCATACATACATACATACATACTTACTTACTTACTCATTTTCATCTTTAAAACTTTTTGAAACGTAAACAGTTCATTTTTAAACTTTCATTTTCACAGATAGATACCTAAATATGCCTTGTACACACCCACAGTTGCTATACTACTCCAAATGGTCAAAACCCGTTTTAAAATTTTTTTTTTAAAACTCTTAACTTATATAAGACTTCATTTAAAACTTTTGTGTCTTTCAGATTTAAAAAACTCACCTCAGTAGCCACACTCCCAAAGGATTTCTTCCTCCTACTATCTCGGTAAATGTATAAATGGCTGCTGCTCCTGGTTTTAAAATGTGTAACTGCTAGGAGCTTACACACACTACTCTCATTCACAAAATACATGAATTTTCTGACGCACGCGCAGAATCACCAGCCCACGCGATTACTCGCATATCCATGAAACTGACCAGACATGAAGTGCCGGTTTTCAGCGCATGCGCAGTGCATGCAGAAAACCGGCAATTGCAGAGGGAATACGCGAGTGTACGCAGTGCGTACTCTCGCGCACCAGGATGAATTTTTGGGCCACTGTGTTGGGCGGGTAGTGTAATCTCCAGTCCACACTCACTGTGTTGGGTGGGCAGTGTAATCTCCAGCCCACACTCACTCACAGTGTTGGGTGGGTAATGTCATCTCCAGCCCGAACTCACTCATTGTGTTGGGTGGTAATGTAATCTACAGCCCGTACTCACTGTGTTGGGTGTGTAGTGTAATCTCCAGCCCGCACACACTCACTGTGTTGGGTGGGTTGTGTAATCTCCAGCCCGCAATCTCTCCCTGTGTTGGGTGGGTAGTGAAATCTCCAGCCCACATTCACTGTGTTGGGTCGATAGTGTAATCACCAGCCGGCACTCACTTACTGCGTTGGGTGGGTAGTGTAATCTCCAGCCCGCACTCACTCACTGTGTTGGGTGGGTAGTGTAATCTCCAGCCCGCACTCACTCACTGTGTTGGGTGGGTAGTGTAAATCCAGCCCGCGCTCACTGGGTTTTGTGGGAAATCTAATCCCCAGCCCGCGCTCACTCACTGTGTTGGGTGGGTAGTATAATCTCCAGCCCACACTCATTCACTGTGTTGGGTGGGTAGTGTAATCTCCAGCCCACACTCACTGTGTTGGGTGGGTAGTGCAATCACCAGCCCACACTGACTGTGTTTGTTTTTTAGTGTAATCTCCAGCCCACACTCAGTCACTGTGTTGGGTGGGTTGTGTAATCTCCAGCCAGCACTCACTCAGTGTGTTGGGTGGGTAGTGTAATCACCAGTCCACACTCACTCACTGTGTTGGGTCGGTAGTGTAATCTCCAACCCGCTATCAATCATTGTTGGGTGGGTAGTGTAATCTCCAGCCCACACTCACTGTGTTGGGTGGGTAGTGTAATCTCCAGCCCGCACTCACTGTGTTGGTTCGGTAGTGTAATCTTCAGCCCGCACTCACGCACTGTGTTGGGTAGGTACTGTAATCACCAGCCCGCACTCACTCAGTGTGTTGGGTGGGTAGTGTAATCTCCAGCCCACACTCACTCATTGTTTTGGGTGGGTTGTGTAATGTCCAGCCCACACTCACTGTGTTGGGTGGGTAGTGTCATCTCCAGCCCACACTCACTCACTGTGTTGAGTGGGTAGTGTAATCTCCAGACCGGACTCACTCACTGTGTTGGGTAGGTAATGTAATCTCCAGCCCACACTCAGTGTGTTGGGTGGGTTGTCTCATCTCCAGCCCGCACTCACTCACTGTGTTGGGTGGGTTGTGTAATCTCCAGTCTGCACTCACTCAGTGTGATGGGTCGGTAGTGTAATCTCCAACCCGCTCTCTCTCACTGTTGGGTGGGTAGTGTAATCTCCAGTCCGCACTCACTCACTGTGTTGGGTGTGTAGTTTATTCTCCAGCCCGCACTCACCCACTATTTTGTGTGGGTAGTGTAATCTCCAGCCCGCACTCACTGAATGTGTTGGGTGGGTAGTGTAATCTCCAGCCCGCACTCACTCACTGTGTTTGGTGGGTAGTGTAATCTCCAGCCCGCGCTAACTGTGTTTTGTGGGTAGTGTAATCTCCAGCCTGCGCTCACTGTGTTTTGTGGGTAATCTAATCTCCAGCCCGCGCTCACTCACTGTGTTGGGTGGGTAGTGTAATCTCCAGCCCACACTCAGTCACTGTGTTGGGTGGGTAGTGTAATCTCCAGCCCGCACTCACTGACTGTGTTGGGAGGGTAGTGTAATCTCCAGCCCACACTCACTCACTGTGTTGGGTGGGAAGTGCAATCTCCAGCCCGCACTCACTCACTGTGTTTGGTGGGTAGTGTAATCTCCAGCCCGCACTCAATCTGTTTTGTGGGTCATCTAATCTCCAGCCCGCGCTCACTCACTGTGTTGGGTGGGTAGTGTAATCTCCAGCCCACACTCACTCACTGTGTAGGGTGGGTAGTGTAATCTCCAGTCCGCACTGACTGAATGTGTTTTGTGGGTAGTGTAATCTCCAGCCCACACTTACTCACTGTGTTGGGTGGGTAGTGCAATCTCCAGCCCGCACTCACTCACTGTGTTTGGTGGGTAGTGTAATCTCCAGCCCGCGCTCACTCTGTTTTGTGGGTAAACTAATCTCCAGCCCGCGCTCACTCACTGTGTTGGGTCGGTAGTGTAATCTTCAGCCCGCACACACTCACTGTGTTGGGTAGGTAGTGTAATCACCAGCCCGCACTCACGCACTGTGTTGGGTGGGGAGTATAATCTCCAGCCCACACTCACTCACTGTGTTGGGTGGGTCGTGTAATCTCCAGCCCACACTCACTGTGTTGCGTGGGTTGTCAAATCTCCAGCCCGCACTCACTCACTATGTTGTGTGTTTAGTGTAATCTCCAGCCCACACACACTGTGATGGGCGGGTAGTGTAATCTCCAGTCCACACTCACTGTGCTGGGTGGGTAGTTTAATCTCCAACCCGCACTCACTCATTGTGTTGGTTGGGTAGTGTAATGTCCAGCCCACACTCACTGTGTTGGGTGGGTTGTGTAATCTCCAGCCCACAATCTCTCCCTGTGTTGGGTGGGTAGTGAAATCTCCAGGCCACATTCACTGTGTTGGGTCGATAGTGTAATCACCAGCCGGCACTCACTTACTGCGTTGGGTGGGTAGTGTAATCTCCAGCCCGCACTCACTCACTGTGTTGGGTGGGTAGTGTAATCTCCAGCCCGCACTCACTCACTGTGTTGGGTGGGTAGTGTAAATCCAGCCCGCGCTCACTGGGTTTTGTGGGAAATCTAATCCCCAGCCCGCGCTCACTCACTGTGTTGGGTGGGTAGTATAATCTCCAGCCCACACTCATTCACTGTGTTGGGTGGGTAGTGTAATCTCCAGCCCACACTCACTGTGTTGGGTGGGTAGTGCAATCACCAGCCCACACTGACTGTGTTTGTTTTTTAGTGTAATCTCCAGCCCACACTCAGTCACTGTGTTGGGTGGGTTGTGTAATCTCCAGCCAGCACTCACTCAGTGTGTTGGGTGGGTAGTGTAATCACCAGTCCACACTCACTCACTGTGTTGGGTCGGTAGTGTAATCTCCAACCCGCTATCAATCATTGTTGGGTGGGTAGTGTAATCTCCAGCCCACACTCACTGTGTTGGGTGGGTAGTGTAATCTCCAGCCCGCACTCACTGTGTTGGTTCGGTAGTGTAATCTTCAGCCCGCACTCACGCACTGTGTTGGGTAGGTACTGTAATCACCAGCCCGCACTCACTCAGTGTGTTGGGTGGGTAGTGTAATCTCCAGCCCACACTCACTCATTGTTTTGGGTGGGTTGTGTAATGTCCAGCCCACACTCACTGTGTTGGGTGGGTAGTGTCATCTCCAGCCCACACTCACTCACTGTGTTGAGTGGGTAGTGTAATCTCCAGACCGGACTCACTCACTGTGTTGGGTAGGTAATGTAATCTCCAGCCCACACTCAGTGTGTTGGGTGGGTTGTCTCATCTCCAGCCCGCACTCACTCACTGTGTTGGGTGGGTTGTGTAATCTCCAGTCTGCACTCACTCAGTGTGATGGGTCGGTAGTGTAATCTCCAACCCGCTCTCTCTCACTGTTGGGTGGGTAGTGTAATCTCCAGTCCGCACTCACTCACTGTGTTGGGTGTGTAGTTTATTCTCCAGCCCGCACTCACCCACTATTTTGTGTGGGTAGTGTAATCTCCAGCCCGCACTCACTGAATGTGTTGGGTGGGTAGTGTAATCTCCAGCCCGCACTCACTCACTGTGTTTGGTGGGTAGTGTAATCTCCAGCCCGCGCTAACTGTGTTTTGTGGGTAGTGTAATCTCCAGCCTGCGCTCACTGTGTTTTGTGGGTAATCTAATCTCCAGCCCGCGCTCACTCACTGTGTTGGGTGGGTAGTGTAATCTCCAGCCCACACTCAGTCACTGTGTTGGGTGGGTAGTGTAATCTCCAGCCCGCACTCACTGACTGTGTTGGGAGGGTAGTGTAATCTCCAGCCCACACTCACTCACTGTGTTGGGTGGGAAGTGCAATCTCCAGCCCGCACTCACTCACTGTGTTTGGTGGGTAGTGTAATCTCCAGCCCGCACTCAATCTGTTTTGTGGGTCATCTAATCTCCAGCCCGCGCTCACTCACTGTGTTGGGTGGGTAGTGTAATCTCCAGCCCACACTCACTCACTGTGTTGGGTGGGTAGTGTAATCTCCAGTCCGCACTGACTGAATGTGTTTTGTGGGTAGTGTAATCTCCAGCCCACACTTACTCACTGTGTTGGGTGGGTAGTGCAATCTCCAGCCCGCACTCACTCACTGTGTTTGGTGGGTAGTGTAATCTCCAGCCCGCGCTCACTCTGTTTTGTGGGTAAACTAATCTCCAGCCCGCGCTCACTCACTGTGTTGGGTCGGTAGTGTAATCTTCAGCCCGCACTCACTCACTGTGTTGGGTAGGTAGTGTAATCACCAGCCCGCACTCACGCACTGTGTTGGGTGGGTAGTATAATCTCCAGCCCACACTCACTCACTGTGTTGGGTGGGTCGTGTAATCTCCAGCCCACACTCACTGTGTTGCGTGGGTTGTCAAATCTCCAGCCCGCACTCACTCACTATGTTGTGTGTTTAGTGTAATCTCCAGCCCACACACACTGTGATGGGCGGGTAGTGTAATCTCCAGTCCACACTCACTGTGCTGGGTGGGTAGTTTAATCTCCAACCCGCACTCACTCATTGTGTTGGTTGGGTAGTGTAATGTCCAGCCCACACTCACTCAATGTGTTGGGTGGGTAATGTCATCTCCAGCCCGAATTCACTCATTGTGTTGGGTGGTAATGTAATTTCCAGCCCGCACTCACTGTGTTGGGTGTGTAGTGTAATCTCCAGCCCGCACACACTCACTGTGTTGGGTCGGTAGTTTAATCTCCAGGCCTCACAAACTGAATGTGTTGGGTGGGTAGTGTAATCTCCAGCCCGCAGTCACTCACTGTGTTGGGTGGGTATTGTAATCTCCAGCCCACACTCACTGTGTTGGGTGGGTAGTGTCATCTCCAGCCCACACTCACTCACTGTGTTGAGTGGGTAGTGTAATCTCCAGACCGCACTCACTCACTGTGTTGGGTAGGTAATGTAATCTCCAGCCCACACTCAGTGTGTTGGGTGGGTTGTCTCATCTCCAGCCCGCACTGACTGAATGTGTTGTGTGGGTAGTTTAATCTCCAACCCACACTCACTGTGTTGGGTGGGTAGTGTAATCTCCAGTCCGCACTCACTCACTGTGTTGGGTGGGTTGTGTAATCTCCAGTCTGCACTCACTCAGTGTGATGGGTCGGTAGTGTAATCTCCAACCCGCTCTCTCTCACTGTTGGGTGGGTAGTGTAATCTCCAGTCCGCACTCACTCACTGTGTTGGGTGTGTAGTTTATTCTCCAGCCCGCACTCACCCACTATTTTGTGTGGGTAGTGTAATCTCCAGCCCGCACTGACTGAATGTGTTTTGTGGGTTGTGTAATCTCCAGCCCGCACTCACTGTGTTGGGTGTGTAGTGTAATCTCCAGCCCGCACACACTCACTGTGTTGGGTGGGTTGTGTAATCTCCAGCCCTCAATCTCTCCCTGTGTTGGGTGGGTAGTGAAATCTCCAGCCCACATTCACTGTGTTGGGTCGGTAGTGTAATCTCCAGCCCTCACAAACTGAATGTGTTGGGTGGGTAGTGTAATCTCCAGCCCGCACTCACTCACTGTGTTGGGTGGGTAGTGTAATCTCCAGCCCGCACTCACTCACTGTGTTTGGTGGGTAGTGTAATCTCCAGCCCGCGCTCACTGTGTTTTGTGGGTAGTGTAATCTCCAGCCCGCGCTCACTGTGTTTTGTGGGTAATCTAATCTCCAGCCCGCGCTCACTCACTGTGTTGGGTGGGTAGTGTAATCTCCAGCCCACACTCAGTCACTGTGTTGGGTGGGTAGTGTAATCTCCAGCCCGCACTCACTGACTGTGTTGGGTGGGTAGTGTAATCTCCAGCCCACACTCAGTCACTGTGTTGGGTGGGTAGTGTAATCTCCAGCCCGCGCTCACTCACTGTGTTCGTTGGGTAGTGTAATCTCCAGCCCACACTCAGTCACTGTGTTGGGTGGGTAGTGTAATCTCCATCCCACACTCACTCACTGTGCTGGGTGGGTAGTGCAATCTCCAGCCCGCACTCACTCACTGTGTTTTGTGCGTCATCTAATTTCCAGCCCGCGCTCACTCACTGTGTTTGGTGGGTAGTGTAATCTCCAGCCCACACTCACTCACTGTGTTGGGTGGGTAGTGCAATCTCCAGCCCGCACTCACTCACTGTGTTTGGTGGGTAGTGTAATCTCCAGCCCGCGCTCACTCTGTTTTGTGGGTAATCTAATCTCCAGCCCGCGCTCAATCACTGTGTTGGGTCGGTAGTGTAATTTTCAGCCCGCACTCACTCACTGTGTTGGGTAGGTAGTGTAATCACCAGCCCGCACTCACGCACTGTGTTGGGTGGGGAGTATAATCTCCAGCCCACACTCACTCACTGTGGTAACACTTTTCAGCTTCCTGTATGACATCACTTCCTGTAATCAGTCCAGGATAAATACTGGACTGATCAGTTAGCTCTGGAAGAGGCATAGGGTAAGACCTCTTTTGTATGCAGCACCGTTTTAAGTTGATTAAAGCTTACATTAAGTTTACCACGCGTAAGGCTCATTCTTACGACAATTTAATCAACTTTTGAAAAACTTCGCACTCAAACTTTTTGGACGAACTCGGAGCTAAGGATCCAGGGAATCACCCATCATGGAAAACATCCTTAAACCATCGCGTCTTGACTTGGACCCAAACACCCCAGCAGCCGGTAAGGTGTGGAAACACTGGTATCGCACGTTTGAGAATTTTCTTGAGTATTGCAAAGCGGATGATAACTCAAAGTTGCGGATACTCATCAACTGTGTCACCCCGAATGTATTTCAGTATGTGGAAGACTGGGACAGTTATGAGGAGGCAATTCAGACGCTTAAGAGACTATATACGAAGACACCGAATGAGGTCTATGCTAGACATCTACTAGCTACAGCCCAACAAGGGCCGGAGGAATCCATTGATAAATTCCTCCAAGAGCTTCGCAGACTTAGTATGGACTGTAACTTTCGGGCAGCCTCAGCTGAGCTATACCGCGAAGAAATGATCCGTGATGCGTTCATCTGCGGGCTTGCCTCCCCATTTATACGCCAGCGTCTACTGGAAAGTAAGACACTTGAGCTGCAGAGAGCTTATGACCTGGCTTGCTCTCTAGATCTAGCAAAAAGAAATGCAGACCTTTTTACAGTGCCCAGACCTCGGTCTGCTGCCTTAACTACAGTCAGGCAATTTAAGAGGCCACAGGTGAACTCTATTAGGGAGGACTTTATCCCTGACGATCGATCTGATGACTTCACCGATGAAGAGGATGATGACCCCACTGTGGCAGCCTCTTGGCAATCTAAGAAATGCTTTTTTTGTGGGGATGAGTTTCACCCTCGGAGATTCTGCCCTGCTCGCAATGCGTTTTGCAGTCATTGCAACAAAAAGGGTCATTTTGTAAAGGTTTGCCTATCAAGAGCCTCTACGAGGGCTTATCAAGCTAAGTCCTACCGAACTGCCCCAGTAAGGGCCTATCAGGATGTTCCAACTAAAAACTATCGTGCTTCCTCTCGGGTTTTTTCTCGAAGAAACACACCTAGAATTTCAGCCACTCTTTGTGCAACGACACCAATTACAGCTGCTTGTCCTCAGAATCTATTCCATGCAGCTACAAAAGCATCAATTAAGGGACATACTTTAGATGCCTTAATTGACTCGGGTAGCACTGATAGTTTCATTAGGGAACAGACTGTTGCACAGTTAAAGCTACATGTTTTTCCATCGGACCAGGCAGTTGCGATGGCTCAGTCATCACTTAATACCAGAATTTCTGGCTTCTGTGTAGTTGAAATAATGCTTAAAGGTCACAGGTATCCCTCCACCCGGCTTTCGGTGCTCAAGGACTTATGTAGTGATCTTATCTTAGGGCTGGATTTTCAAAAGCAGCATAAGAAGCTTACCATTGAGTTCGGCGGATCCAAACCTGAACTCACTATTTCTAATATACGACCTCGATTACCGTTCTGTGCCTTGTCAGCAGCTTCACTGGATGAACCCTCACTGTTTGCCAGTATCCCTCCTCGATGCAAACCGATTATAACAAAGTCACGCCGTTTCAGTCAGGAAGACCAGTCTTTTATTGCGGCTGAGATTTCTCGGCTTTTAGCAGAGGATATCATCGAGCCTTGTTCGTCGCCATGGCGCGCCCAGGTCGTTATTGTTAAGAACCCTCTACAACCTCACAAGAAACGGCTGTGCATTGACTATTCACAGACCATCAATCAGTATACGGACTTGGACGCATACCCATTGCCGCGCATCGATGATATGGTTAATAAATTGGCTGAGTACACGGTGTTCTCGACTTATGATCTGAAAAGCGCCTATCATCAGGTACCCTTGAAGGTCTCAGACAAGCAGTATACAGCCTTTGAAGCCAATGGGCGGCTGTATCAATTTCGTCGCCTCCCCTTTGGGGTCACTAATGGAGTGGCTGTCTTCCAGCGAGCAATGGATGACCTGGTCAAACAGGAAGACTTGAAGGATACGTTTCCTTATCTGGACAATATTACTGTCGCAGGTCGCAATCAGCAGGAACATGACGCCAATCTCCAACGATTTTGGGATGCACTCCAGCACCGTAATTTGACATTGAATGCGGCTAAATCCATTGAGTCACAACCAACTATCAACATCCTTGGCTATTGTGTGGGCAATGGCATCATTAAACCTGACCCTGAAAGGCTTCGCCCACTCCAAGAACTCCCGCCACCTAAGAATCCGGCCTCCTTGCGCCGGGCCCTCGGCCTGTTTGCATACTATGCGAAATGGATTCCTAACTTCTCGGACCGAATCCAACCTCTACTGAAGGCCAGCACATTCCCACTAGACACAACGGCTGTTGCAGCCTTTAACCTCCTGAAAAAGCAGTTGGAGAAAGCGGCTCTTCACTCCATTGATGAGAGTCTTCCTTTCGTGGTTGAGTGTGATGCCTCGGAGGTGGCAATCTCAGCCACTCTGAATCAGGAAGGTCGTCCGGTGGCATTTTTGTCCAGGACTTTTCAAGGGGCTGAGCTACATTATCCTCCAGTCGAGAAAGAAGCTACAGCCATCATAGAGGCAGTACGGAAGTGGAGTCATCTCCTGGCTCGCCAGCACTTTACCTTAATCACGGACCAGCGATCGGTCGCCTTCATGCTCGATAATCGAAAACGGACCAAAATTAAAAATAATAAAATCCAGCTTTGGCGGCTGGAATTGGCCTCTTTTGGTTACACCATCCACTATCGACCTGGCAAGGAGAATGTGGCTCCGGATACCCTCACACGAGCATTCTGCTCCGCCATGGCACCCTCTACGCTCGTAGACATCCATGATGGGTTGTGTCATCCAGGCGTTACTCGCATGCTGCACTTCGTGCGGTCCCGAAATCTCCCATTCTCTACCGGGGATGTAAAGAAGATGTGCTCGGACTGCAGAGTCTGTGCGGAATTGAAACCTCGGTTTTTCCGCCCCTCGGGTGGTATACTCATACATGCGACCCAGCCAATGCAAAGGCTTAGCATCGATTTTAAGGGGCCGTTGCCCTCTTCGACTCGCAACACTTATCTATTAACAATGGTTGATGAGTATTCTCGTTTTCCGTTTGCCTTTCCCTGCCCCAATATGCTGACAACCACGGTTATCAGCTGCCTTGAACAGGTATTTGCTTTCTGTGGCATGGCATCCTATGTTCATTCAGATCGGGGCCCTTCTTTTATGTCGGGAGAACTCAAGGCCTATCTCTCGGAACGGGGTATTGCTGCCAGCAAAACGACGCCTTATCATCCGGTTGGGAATGGGCAAGTCGAGCGTTTTAACGCTATCATCTGGAATGCGGTACGTCTGGCTTTGAGATCTCGGGGCCTACCCAACCAGCATTGGGAAGCAGTACTTCCAGACGCATTACACTCCACACGGTCCCTCCTTTCGACCGCCACAAATACGACGCCTCATGAACGGTTCTTCCGATTTCAGCGTCGCTCATCCTATGGGACATCTCTCCCGTCGTGGCTGACTGCACCGGGACCAGTGCTACTCCGAAGATATGTCCGGGCGTCTAAGAATGACCCCCTGGTAGATGAGGTGGAGCTCACTGACGTCAACCCTACCTACGCCTATATTCGGTATCCTGACGGTCGGGAATCTACCGTGTCATTGCGGGATCTGGCTCCCTGCCCGCCGAAACATAGAGGGACACCAGGGGATGATATTGTACCAGGCACATCTCTGGGCTTGCCAGGTGCCTCTCATCATGATCGGGATCTGACGCCGGCTGGTACCTCACTCCAGCGTGCCGACCTGGGGCAGACTGACTATGAGCCCGTCGGGGCTCGCACGCGCAGCCACGATCAACCCTGTACCGTACGCTCAGAAACGGATCTGCCACAGCCCTGCCCGACACCCATTCGGGTACCAGTACACAGTCAGGATCGTTCTGACCCCTCACAGAGCGGGCTGGAGCACTCGGACTCTGGTCCATGGCCCGCAGCGGGTAAACGGGCTAGGGGCCCTCTACCGCTACGAGAACCCAAACGGGTGCGGCTCTCCCTCATCCAACGGCTACGAAATGGAGGGAGCATTCCGGCCTCCTAATCTTTTGGGGGGGGGAGAATGTGGTAACACTTTTCAGCTTCCTGTATGACATCACTTCCTGTAATCAGTCCAGGATAAATACTGGACTGATCAGTTAGCTCTGGAAGAGGCATAGGGTAAGACCTCTTTTGTATGCAGCACCGTTTTAAGTTGATTAAAGCTTACATTAAGTTTACCACGCGTAAGGCTCATTCTTACGACACTCACTGTGTTGGGTGGGTCGTGTAATCTCCAGCCCACACTCACTGTGTTGCGTGGGTTGTCTAATCTCCAGCCCGCACTCACTCACTATGTTGTGTGTTTAGTGTAATCTCCAGCCCACACACACTGTGTTGGGCGGGTAGTGTAATCTCCAGTCCACACTCACTGTGCTGGGTGGGTAGTTTAATCTCCAGCCCGCACTCACTCATTGTGTTGGTTGGGTAGTGTAATATCCAGCCCACACTCACTCAATGTGTTGGGTGGGTAATGTCATCTCCAGCCCGAACTCACTCATTGTGTTGGGTGGTAATGTAATTTCCAGCCCGCACTCACTGTGTTCGGTGTGTAGTGTAATCTCCAGCCCGCACACACTCACTGTGTTGGGTCGGTTGTGTAATCTCCAGGCCTCACAAACTGAATTGTTGGGTGGGTAGTGTAATCTCCAGCCCGCAGTCACTCACTGTGTTGGGTGGGTAATGTAATCTCCAGCCCACACTCACTCATTGTGTTGGGTGGGTAGTGCAATCTCCAGCCCGCACTCACTCACTGTGTTTGGTGGGTAGTGTAATCTCCAGCCCGCGCTCACTGTGTTTTGTGGGTAATCTAATCTCCAGCCCGCGCTCACTCACTGTGTTGGGTGGGTAGTGTAATCTCCAGCCCACACTCACTCACTGTGTTGGGTGGTTAGTGTAATCTCCTGCCCACACTGACTGTGTTGGGTGGGTAGTGCAATCACCAGCCCACACTCACGGTGTTTCGTGGGTAGTGTAATCTCCAGCCCACACTCAGTCACTGTGTTGGGTGGGTAGTGTAATCTCCAGCCCGCACTCACTCAGTGTGTTTGGTGGGTAGTGTAATCACCAGCCCACACTCACTAACTGTGTTGGCTCGGTAGTGTAATCTCCAACCCGCTATCACTCACTGTGTTGGGTGGGTAGTTTATTCTCCAGCCCACACTCACTCACTGTTTTGTGTGGCTAGTGTAATCTCCAGCCCGAACTGACTGAATGTGTTTTGTGGGTAATGTAATCTCCAGCCTAAACTCACTGTGTTGGGTGGGTCGTGTAATCTCCAGCCCACACTCACTGTGTTGGGTCGGTAGTGTAATCTTTAGCCCGGAATCATTCACTGTGTTGGGTAGGTAGTGTAAACACCAGCCCACAATCACTCACTGTGTTGGGTGGGGAGTGCAATCTCCAGCCCACACTCACTCACTGTGTTGGGTGGGTAGTGTAATCTCCAGCCCACAATCACTCACTGTGTTGGGTGGGGTGTGCAATCTCCAGCCCACACTCACTCACAGTGTTGGGTGGGTAGTGTAATCACCAGCCCACACTCACTCACTGTTTTGGTTAGTAGCGTAATCTCCAGCCCACACTCACTGTGTTGGGTGGTTAGAGTCATCTCCAGCCCCCACTCACTCACTGTGTTGGGTGGGTAGTGTAATCTTCAGCCCGCACTCACTCACTGTGTTGTGTGGGTAATGTAATCTCCTGCCCACACTCAGCGTGTTGGGTGGGTTGTCTCATCTCCAGCCCGCACTCACTTACTGTGTTGTGATGGTTGTGTAATCTCCAGCCCGCACTGACTGAATGTGTTGTGTGGGTAGTGTAATCTCCAGCCCAGACACACTGTGTTGGGCGGGTATTGTAATCTCCAGTCCACACTCACTGTGTTGGGTGGGTAGTTTAATCTCCAGCCCGCACTCACTGTGTTGGGTGGGTAGTGTAATCTCCAGCACGCACTCACTGTGTTGGGTGGGTAGTTTATTCTCCAGTCCGCACTCACTCACTATTTTGTGTGGGTAGTGTAATCTCCAGCCCGCACTGACTGATTGTGTTTTGTGGGTTGTGTCATCTCCAGCCCACACTCACTGTGTTGGGTCGGTAGTGTAATCTTCAGCCCGCACTCACTCACTGTGTTGGGTAGGTAGTGTAATCACCAGCCCGCACTCACGCACTGTGTTGGGTGGGTAGTGTAATCTCCAGCCCACACTCACTCACTGTGTTGGGTGGGTAGTGTAATCTCCAGCCCACACTCACTGTGTTGCGTGGGTTGTGTAATCTCCAGCCCGCATTGACTGAATGTGTTGTGTGTGTAGTGTAATCTCCAGCCCACACACACTGTGTTGGGCGGGTAGTGTAATCTCCAGTCCACACTCACTGTGTTGGGTGGGTAATGTTATCTCCAGCCCGAACTCACTCATTGTGTTGGGTGGTAATGTAATCTCCAGCCCGCACTCACTGTGTTGGGTGTGTAGTGTCATCTCCAGCCCGCACACACTCACTCTGTTGGATGGGTTGTGTAATCTCCAGCCCGCAATCTCTCCCTGTGTTGGGTGGGTAGTGAAATCTCCAGCCCACATTCACTGTGTTGGGTGGGTAGTGTAATCTCCAGCCCGCACTCACTCACTGTGTTGGGTGGGTAGTGTAATCTCCACCCCACACTCACTCACTGTGTTGGGTGGGTAATGTAATCTCCAGCCCACACTCACTGTGTTGCGTGGGTTGTCTAATCTCCAGCCCGCACTCACTCACTATGTTGGGTGGGTTGTGTAATCTCCAGCCCGCACTGACTGAATGTGTTGTGTGTTTCGTGTAATCTCCAGCCCACACACACTGTGTTGGGCGGGTAGTGTCATCTCCAGTCCACACTCACTGTGTTGGGTGGGTAGTTTAATCTCCAGCCCGCACTCACTCATTGTGTTGGTTGGGTAGTGTAATGTCCAGCCCACACTCACTCACTGTGTTGGGTGGGTAATGTAATCTCCAGCCCGAACTCACTCATTGTTTTGGGTGGTAATGTAATTTCCAGCCCGCACTCACTGTGTTGGGTGTGTAGTGTAATCTCCAGCCCGCACACACTCACTGTGTTGGGTGGGTTGTGTAATCTCCAGCCCTCAATCTCTCCCTGTGTTGGGTGGGTAGTGAAAACTCCAGCCCACATTCACTGTGTTGGGTCGGTAGTGTAATCTCCAGGCTTCACAAACTGAATGTGTTGGGTGGGTAATCTAATCTCCAGCCCGGGCTCACTCACTGTGTTGGGTGGGTAGTGTAATCTCCAGCCCACACTCAGTCACTGTGTTGTGTGGGTAGTGTAATCTCCAGCCCGCACTCACTCAGTGTGTTGGGTTGGTTGTGTAATCTCCTGCGCACTGACTGGATGTGTTGTGTGGGTAGTGTAATCTCCTGCCCACACACACTGTGTTGGGCGGGTAGTGTAATCTCCAGTCCACACTCACTGTGTTGGGTGGGCAGTGTAATCTCCAGCCCACACTCACTCACAGTGTTGGGTGGGTAATGTCATCTCCAGCCCGAACTCACTCATTGTGTTGGGTGGTAATGTAATCTACAGCCCGTACTCACTGTGTTGGGTGTGTAGTGTAATCTCCAGCCCGCACACACTCACTGTGTTGGGTGGGTTGTGTAATCTCCAGCCCGCAATCTCTCCCTGTGTTGGGTGGGTCGTGAAATCTCCAGCCCACATTCACTGTGTTGGGTCGATAGTGTAATCACCAGCCGGCACTCACTTACTGCGTTGGGTGGGTAGTGTAATCTCCAGCCCGCACTCACTCACTGTGTTGGGTGGGTAGTGTAATCTCCAGCCCGCACTCGCTCACTGTGTTGGGTGGGTAGTGTAATCTCCAGCCCGCACTCACTCACTGTGTTGGGTGGGTAGTGTAATCTCCAGGCCGCACTCACTCACTGTGTTGGGTGGGTAGTGTAATCTCCAGCCCGCACTCACTCACTGTGTTGGGTGGCTAGTGTAATCTCCAGCCCGCACTCGCTCACTGTGTTGGGTGGGTAGTGTAATCTCCAGCCCGCACTCACTCACTGTGTTGGGTGGGTAGTGTAATCTCCAGCCCGCACTCACTCACTGTGTTGGGTGGGTAGTGTAATCTCCAGCCCGCACTCACTCACTGTGTTGGGTGGGTAGTGTAATCTCCAGCCCGCACTCGCTCACGGTGTTTGGTGGGTAGTGTAAATCCAGCCCGCGCTCACTTGGTTTTGTGGGAAATCTAATCCCCAGCCCGCGCTCACTCACTGTGTTGGGTGGGTAGTGTAATCTCCAGCCCACACTCATTCACTGTATTGGGTGGGTAGTGTAATCTCCAGCCCACACTCACTGTGTTGGGTGGGTAGTGCAATCACCAGCCCACACTGACTGTGTTTGTTTTTTAGTGTAATCTCCAGCCCACACTCAGTCACTGTGTTGGGTGGGTCGTGTAATCTCCAGCCCGCACTCACTCAATGTGTTGGGTAGGTAGTGTAATCTCCAGCCCGCACTCACTCAGTGTGTTGGGTGGGTAGTGTAATCACCAGTCCACAGTCACTCACTGTGTTGGGTAGGTAGTGTAATCTCCAACCCGCTATCAATCACTGTTGGATGGGTAGTGTAATCTTCAGCCCGCACTCACGCACTGTGTTGGGTAGGTACTGTAATCACCAGCCCGCACTCACTCACTGTGTTGTGTAGGTAATGTAATCTCCAGCCCACACTCAGTGTGTTGGGTGGGTTGTCTCAACTCCAGCCCGCACTCACTCACTGTGTTGGGTGGGTAGTGTAATCTCCAGCCCGCACTCACTCACTGTTTTGGGTGGGTAGTGTAATCTCCAGCCCACACTCACTGTGTTGGGTGGGTAGTGTCATCTCCAGCCCACACTCACTCACTGTGTTGAGTGGGTAGTGTAATCTCCAGACCGCACTCACTCACTGTGTTGGGTAGGTAATGTAATCTCCAGCCCACACTCAGTGTGTTGGGTGGGTTGTCTCATCTCCACCACCCACTCACTCACTGTGTTGTGTGGGTTGTGTAATCTCCAGCCCGCACTGACTGAATGTGTTGTGTGGGTAGTTTAATCTCCAGCCCACACTCACTGTGTTGGGTGGGTAGTGTAATCTCCAGCCCACACTCACTGTGTTGGGTGGGTAGTGTAATCTCCAGTCCGCACTCACTCACTGTGTTGGGTCGGTAGTGTAATCTCCAACCCGCTCTCTCTCACTGTTGGGTGGGTAGTGTAATCTCCAGCCCGCACTCGCTCACTGTGTTGGGTGGGTAGTGTAATCTCCAGCCCGCACTAACTGAATCTGTTGGGTGGGTAGTGTAATCTCCAGCCCGCACACACTCACTGTGTTGGGTGGGTAGTGTAATCTCCAGCCCGCACTCACTCACTGTGTTGGGTGGGTAGTGTAATCTCCAGCCCGCACTCGCTCACTGTGTTGGGTGGGTAGTGTAATCTCCAGCCCGCACTCACTCACTGTGTTGGGTGGGTAGTGTAATCTCCAGCCCGCACTCACTCACTGTGTTGGGTGGGTAGTGTAATCTCCAGCCCGCACTCACTCACTGTGTTGGGTGGGTAGTGTAATCTCCAGCCCGCACTCGCTCACGGTGTTTGGTGGGTAGTGTAAATCCAGGCCGCGCTCACTGGGTTTTGTGGGAAATCTAATCCCCAGCCCGCGCTCACTCACTGTGTTGGGTGGGTAGTGTAATCTCCAGCCCACACTCATTCACTGTATTGGGTGGGTAGTGTAATCTCCAGCCCACACTCACTGTGTTGGGTGGGTAGTGCAATCACCAGCCCACACTGACTGTGTTTGTTTTTTAGTGTAATCTCCAGCCCACACTCAGTCACTGTGTTGGGTGGGTCGTGTAATCTCCAGCCCGCACTCACTCAATGTGTTGGGTAGGTAGTGTAATCTCCAGCCCGCACTCACTCAGTGTGTTGGGTGGGTAGTGTAATCACCAGTCCACAGTCACTCACTGTGTTGGGTAGGTAGTGTAATCTCCAACCCGCTATCAATCACTGTTGGATGGGTAGTGTAATCTTCAGCCCGCACTCACGCACTGTGTTGGGTAGGTACTGTAATCACCAGCCCGCACTCACTCACTGTGTTGTGTAGGTAATGTAATCTCCAGCCCACACTCAGTGTGTTGGGTGGGTTGTCTCAACTCCAGCCCGCACTCACTCACTGTGTTGGGTGGGTAGTGTAATCTCCAGCCCGCACTCACTCACTGTTTTGGGTGGGTAGTGTAATCTCCAGCCCACACTCACTGTGTTGGGTGGGTAGTGTCATCTCCAGCCCACACTCACTCACTGTGTTGAGTGGGTAGTGTAATCTCCAGACCGCACTCACTCACTGTGTTGGGTAGGTAATGTAATCTCCAGCCCACACTCAGTGTGTTGGGTGGGTTGTCTCATCTCCACCACCCACTCACTCACTGTGTTGTGTGGGTTGTGTAATCTCCAGCCCGCACTGACTGAATGTGTTGTGTGGGTAGTGTAATCTCCAGCCCACACTCACTGTGTTGGGTGGGTAGTGTAATCTCCAGCCCACACTCACTGTGTTGGGTGGGTAGTGTAATCTCCAGTCCGCACTCACTCACTGTGTTGGGTCGGTAGTGTAATCTCCAACCCGCTCTCTCTCACTGTTGGGTGGGTAGTGTAATCTCCAGCCCGCACTCGCTCACTGTGTTGGGTGGGTAGTGTAATCTCCAGCCCGCACTAACTGAATCTGTTGGGTGGGTAGTGTAATCTCCAGCCCGCACACACTCACTGTGTTGGGTGGGTAGTGTAATCTCCAGCCCGCACTCACTCACTGTGTTGGGTGGGTAATGTAATCTCCAGCCCGCACTCACTCACTGTGTTGGGTGGGTAGTGTAATCTCCAGCCCGCACTCACTCACTGTGTTGGGTGGGTAGTGTAATCTCCAGCCCGCACTCACTCACTGTGTTGGGTGGGTAGTGTAATCTCCAGCCCGCACTCGCTCACGGTGTTTGGTGGGTAGTGTAAATCCAGGCCGCGCTCACTGGGTTTTGTGGGAAATCTAAGCCCCAGCCCGCGCTCACTCACTGTGTTGGGTGGGTAGTGTAATCTCCAGCCCACACTCACTCACTGTGTTGGGTGGGTAGTGTAATCTCCAGCCCACACTCACTGTGTTGGGTGGGTAGTGCAATCACCAGCCCACACTGACTGTGTTTGTTTTTTAGTGTAATCTCCAGCCCACACTCAGTCACTGTGTTGGGTGGGTCGTGTAATCTCCAGCCCGCACTCACTCACTGTGTTGGGTAGGTAGTGTAATCTCCAGCCCGCACTCACTCAGTGTGTTGGGTGGGTAGTGTAATCACCAGTCCACAGTCACTCACTGTGTTGGGTAGGTAGTGTAATCTCCAACCCGCTATCAATCACTGTTGGGTGGGTAGTGTAATCTCCAGCCCACACTCACTGTGTTGGTTCGGTAGTGTAATCTTCAGCCCGCACTCACGCACTGTGTTGGGTAGGTACTGTAATCACCAGCCCGCACTCACTCACTGTGTTGGGTAGGTAATGTAATCTCCAGCCCACACTCAGTGTGTTGGGTGGGTTGTCTCATCTCCAGCCCGCACTCACTCACTGTGTTGGGTGGGTAGTGTAATCTCCAGCCCGCACTCACTCACTGTTTTGGGTGGGTAGTGTAATCTCCAGCCCACACTCACTGTGTTGGGTGGGTAGTGTCATCTCCAGCCCACACTCACTCACTGTGTTGAGTGGGTAGTGTAATCTCCAGAACGCACTCACTCACTGTGTTGTGTAGGTAATGTAATCTCCAGCCCACACTCAATGTGTTGGGTGGGTTGTCTCATCTCCAGCCCGCACTCATTCACTGTGTTGGGTGGGTTGTGTAATCTCCAGCCCGCACTTACTGAATGTGTTGTGTGGGTAGTTTAATCTCCAGCCCACACTCACTGTGTTGGGTGGGTAGTGTAATCTCCAGCCCACACTCACTGTGTTGGGTGGGTAGTGTAATCTCCAGTCCGCACTCACTCACTGTGTTGGGTCGGTAGTGTAATCTCCAACCCGCTCTCTCTCACTGTTGGGTGGGTAGTGTAATCTCCAGTCCACACTCACTCACTGTGTTGGGTGTGTAGTTTATTCTCCAGCCCGCACTCACCCACTATTTTGTGTGGGTAGTGTAATCTCCAGTCCGCACACACTCACTGTGTTGGGTGGGTTGTGTAATCTCCAGCCCGCACTCACTGTGTTGGGTGTGTAGTGTAATCTCCAGCCCGCACACACTCACTGTGTTGGGTGGGTAGTGAAATCTCCAGCCCACATTCACTGTGTTGGGTCGGTAGTGTAATCTCCAGCCCTCACAAACTGAATGTGTTGGGTGGGTAGTGTAATCTCCAGCCCGCACTCACTCACTGTGTTTGGTGGGTAGTGTAATCTCCAGCCCGCGCTCACTGTGTTTTGTGGGTAATCTAATCTCCAGCCCGCGCTCACTCACTGTGTTGGGTGGGTAGTGTAATCTCCAGCCCACACTCACTGTGTTGTGTGGGTAGTGTAATCACCAGCCCACACTCACTGTGTTGGGTGGGTAGTCTAATCTCCAGCCCACACTCACTGTGTTGGGTGGGTAGTGTAATCTCCAGCCCACACTCAGTCACTGTGTTGGGTGGGTAGTGTAATCTCCAGCCCACACTCAGTCACTGTGTTGGGTGGGTAGTGTAATCTCCAGCCCACACTCAGTCACTGTGTTGGGTGGGTAGTGTAATCTCCAGCCCACACTCACTGTGTTGTGTGGGTAGTGTAATCTCCAGCCCACACTCACTGTGTTGGGTGGGTAGTGTAATCTCCAGCCCACACTCAGTCACTGTGTTGGGTGGGTAGTGTAATCTCCAGCCCACACTCACTCACTGTGTTGGGTGGGTCGTGTAATCTCCAGCCCACACTCACTCACTGTGTTGGGTGGGTAGTGCAATCTCCAGCCCGCACTCACTCACTGTGTTTGGTGGGTAGTGTAATCTACAGCCCGCGCTCACTCTGTTTTGTGGATAATCTAATCTCCAGCCCGCGCTCACTCACTGTGTTGGGTGGGTAGTGTAATCTCCAGCCCACACTCACTCACTGTGTTGGGTGGGTCGTGTAATCTCCAGCCCACACTCACTGTGTTGCGTGGGTTGTCTAATCTCCAGCCCGCACTCACTCACTATGTTGGGTGGGTTGTGTAATCTCCAGCCCGCACTGACTGAATGTGTGTTGTGTTTAGTGTAATCTCCAGCCCACACACACTGTGTTGGGCGGGTAGTGTAATCTCCAGTCCACACTCACTGTGCTGGGTGGGTAGTTTAATCTCCAGCCCGCACTCACTCATTGTGTTGGTTGGGTAGTGTAATGTCCAGCCCACACTCACTCAATGTGTTGGGTGGGTAATGTCATCTCCAGCCCGAACTCACTCATTGTGTTGGGTGGTGATGTAATTTCCAGCCCGCACTCACTGTGTTGGGTGTGTAGTGTAATCTCCAGCCCGCACACACTCACTGTGTTGGGTCGGTAGTGTAATCTCCAGGCCTCACAAACTGAATGTGTTGGGTGGGTAGTGTAATCTCCAGCCCGCAGTCACTCACTGTGTTGGGTGGGTATTGTAATCTCCAGCCCACACTCACTCACTGTGTTGGGTGGGTAGTGCAATCTCCAGCCCGCACTCACTCACTGTGTTTGGTGGGTAGTGTAATCTCCAGCCCACACTCACTGGGGTAAAAATTCACTTGGTTGCGCCTCCCGTTAGCGCCTTAAGAGGGCGCTAATGGGGCGTTAAGCCGCTAACGCCCGGGCGCAGCGCTGTTTGCGCCGCTCGAGAACTTAACTTGAGATTGTGCGGCGGCGCTAAAACTTACCGCTGCGACCACCTGCGCACGCAGATTGTGACGTCATTCCATGGTGCAACGCCCTTGGGGCGCCCCGTAGCGGAAATTGAGTGGCGCCCCCTGCCTTTCCGCCTGGCGCTTCCAACGACCGGAAGACTGGAACATTATCAATCGGTGTGGGGCTGGGGGGGGCGCTATTTAAAGGGGGCCTCTTCCTGTCTTTTTCTGTGGTCGACATTTATGCACCACTCGTTCTGAGAGAGAGAGAGAGATTCGGGGAGAGAGAGAGAGAGACTTCTACATTGACTCAACGCTTTGTGAGGTAGTTTTGCCTATTCATCCTAACTTTGAAACTACTTTAGTTGCTGTACCTCATTACTTTTCTGGAAAAGAGAATATGGGGGCTGCAATGATTGGGGGCGTCGTCCTGCTCCAGCTGAATCGGAGGATACAGAGACGCAGACAGAGAGTGGCAATGATGGCCAGACGGAGGAGGGCCATCAGGCGCATGTACAGGAGAGCTTACCCTCCCAGGGTATATCGTGAACAGCTCTCCTACATCCATATGTCCGAGGAGCTGTGTTTGCGGAGGCTGCGATTCAGCAAGGAGGTGGTCACTGAGCTCTGCCACCTGCTGCAGCCAGATCTGCAGCCTCAGCTGAGGTCCAGGACGTCTCTGTCGGTGGCAGTGAAGGTCACAGTGGCTTTGAACTTCTACGCCACTGGCTCATTCCAAGCTGCTGTTGGGGACCTCGCCAATATCTCCCAGTTTGCGGTGCATCGCTGCATCCGGCAGGTCACCAATGCCCTCTTCAGAAGGAGACGAGACTTCATCTCTTTCCCTATGACCCCAGACAAGCAGCGTGACCGTGCTCTGGGCTTTGCGAGGGTAGCGGGCTTCCCCATGGTGCAGGGCGCCATTGACTGCACGCATGTGGCTTTGCGTGCTCCGCGAGAGAATGCAGAGGAATTCAGGAACAGAAAGGGGTTCCATTCCTTGAATGTGCAGTTGGTCTGTGACCACAGACAGGTGATACTCGCTGTCAATGCCCACTATCCGGGCAGCTGCCACGATGCTTTCATCCTGCGCCAGACTACTGTGGCAGAAGTTTTCGAGGCACCGCATCAGCCAGTTGGTTGGCTTCTGGGGGACAAGGGGTACGCATTGAGCACCTGGCTGATGACACCGCTCCGTACGCCAAACACCCCTGCTGAGCTGCGGTACAATGAAAGCCATCAAGCAACCAGGAACATTATTGAGCGCACAATCGGCGTGCTGAAACAACGGTTCCGCTGTCTGGACCATTCCGGAGGAGCCCTGCAGTACTCGCCTGAGCAAGTTTCGAACTTCGTAGTCGTGTGCTGCATGTTGCACAACATGGCAATCCTCAGGACCCAGCCAATGCCACCAGGCCTTGTAGCACCACCAGAGGAGGAGGAGGAAGAGGAGGAAGAGGACGAGGACGATGATCATCAGCAGCACCAAGGCAGGAGGGCGGCCCACAATGGTCAAACTGCAAGGGCCGTCCGTCAACGACTAATAGCAAGCCGCTTCTAGGGCCCCTGCCATTGCTACAAACACTAATCAACCCAGCACGCAACCCCTAAGCCGGCCAAGGCACCAATAATTCCAAGCACCAGCCATGTATATTTTGAATACAGAAACTTATTTATTTTACAAACTCTGTGTGTGTCAATTCCTCATGACAAACTCATAGAAATAAACACAAAAAAACAGTCAATAACATAACTGGTTCTCACAACCTGGAGATAATGTCCAAAACACTAAACAAAAGTTGGACCATGAACCTCGGCCTTTAATAAAAAAATGACCAGCATTTTGGCACACCTCCTACTTTTTGCCCTTCGAGGGTGATCTCCTTCCCTTGCGCACTTCCCCCCTTCTAACCCTACTGCTCCTCCGTAATGGGACCTCAGTGGCTGCAGCAAGGCTGGTGGAAGGCTGCTGCTCGTCAGACCCTGACACTGCAGATGCCCCTGAAGGACGGCCTCGACCACTTCTGGGCCTGGAGGGCCCGGCTGCAGACTGCACCAACTCTGCATGGGCGGCAGCAGTCTGTCCTACAGGCGGTGGCAAGTGCAGTGGAGAAGTGACAGTGTTGGCAGCAGGAATGCTGTCATCGTGAGAGAGGCCAGCAACTCCCTGCTCGCCCGACACACTGGCACTCCCACGGGGCAGCACTTCAGCATCCGGAGCAATCTGCCGGAGAACAGATTGCTGGCCTGCTGCGGCGCGGTGACAGCCCCGGGGACATGTGCACGAACCATCGAGGTTGGCAGCAGTCTGTGCTCGCGTGGCCTCAATCTGAGTCTGTATGAGAGCAGTCTCAGAGGTGGGTTCACGGCAGCCAGTGACTGAATTGCAGCACTAAGCGTTAGTGTGGCATCCGCCTGTGCTACAGCGAAGTGCTCCACACTCCTTGCCAGTGACTCAATGCATTCGGGCACCCTTCCCACTGCACCCATGAGCTCAGTGTGCATGCCCACCGCCTGGGTGTTCATTTCTGCAATCAGCCGCTCCTCCTCTGCGTCCATTGCAGTAGGAGTGTCTGGCATACTCTCCCTCTGGGGAGAAGGCCCCCGTTCTTCCCTACCCCTCCCCATGGCGTTGCTGCAGCCCGCTGGGTCCTGGAGCTTCACCATCATCAGCCCCTTCCCCCCTGCTCCCCTCCGGGGAAGGCGTGTTCCCAGTGTGGGCATGGGCTTCCTCGGGAGAGGGTGGCACTGATGCTCTGGCTTCCTCTTCCTCCTCAGCTGCAGCATCACTCCCAGTGGCAGCTTCAGGGCCCGTCTCCTCAGCTGGTGAATCACCATCTGAAAGCAGGGAGGTACAAGAGTGGCTTTAGCGTGAGGACAGGGTGGCAGTAAGGGAGGAATAAGTGCAGCGAGTTAGCAAGTTGGATTGAAAGTGTCAAAGGCTGGTATTGTGAGGGACAAGTGGAAGGACAGAGGACAAAAAGGTGATGACCTTACCATTGCTGTCCACAACGGGGTCGGCGTCTCCAGTGGCGACGGGACCGATCACCCGGCTTGCCACAATCCTGTGGACGCACTCCTCCAGATCGCTGAGGGGTTGCAGCTGAAGCCGCCCTCCACCCGTCCGTTGCTGCTGTCTCCGATTATGAGCCAGCTTAGCCTGCAAGAAAAAGGACAGCATCTGAGTAAATATACAGCCATGGTCTTGCCTGATGTGCCTCCCATAGGTGAATAGCCCTTACAATATACAGCCATGGTCTTGCCTGATGTGCCTCCCATAGGTGAATAGCCCTTACAATATACAGCCATGGTCTTGCCTGATGTGCCTCCCATAGGTGAATAGCCCTTACTGTATGCAAAGTGTAGAATGTGTGTGTGTGTTTCATGAAAGGGCCATAGGTGTTGGATGAGTGTTGTGCATTGGGGTTTTAAGACCCTCTGGCCATAGAGTGAGGTTGAGATGGAGGGATGGAGAGGTATTGAGAAAAAGCCACTCACCCTGACGACCCGAGTGAGGTCGTTGAACTTTTTGCGGCATTGAACATGGGTCCTGGGCACCATGCTCCTGGAGGAGACGCTCTGAGCCACCTCCCTCCACACTCTTCTGAACTCGCGTGGCAAAGGCCTCCTGCCACTCTCAGGGAACAGCATACATCGTCTGCGCTCCACTGCGTCAACCAGAGCATCCAAGGCCCGCTCGGTGAAGCGATGAGCGCGTTCTCTCACCCTCTCCATGCTTGGCAGCAAAATGGATTACAGGTCTCTCCAGGCTGAGATTCAAGGCTGCAATGAGCAGGGTGTGGCTGGGGAGCAAGTGGCCCCCCCCGCTTTAAGAAGTGGCCGGCGCCAGTGTGTCTGTGTTCCCTCGCTAACTGGCAGCAGCTGTGCTGCGCTCGTGCGCTGAGTTAGCGCCTCACTCCTTGGCCTTTGCGCCTTAAGACAGGTGTGCAGCGCCTGCTTTAGCGCTCCACTCACCTCCCGGGGCGGTAAAAGTGAAGTTTCCTGTCAGTGCCGATAATTAGCGCCAGGCGCTAATATTTGCGTCCGGACGATATTTGCACCCCAAATGGGGCGCGACCTAATTTCTACCCCACCTGTGTTTTGTGGGTAATCTAATCTCCAGCCCGCGCTCACTCACTGTGTTGGGTGGGTAGTGTAATCTCCAGCCCACACTCACTCACTGTGTTGGGTGGTTAGTGTAATCTCCTGCCCACACTCACTGTGTTGGGTGGGTGGTGTAATCTCCAGCCCACACTCACTCACTGTGTTGGGTAGGTAGTGCAATCTCCAGCCCGCACTCACTCACTGTGTTTGGTGGGTAGTGTAATCTCCAGCCCGCGCTCACTGTGTTTTGTGGGTAATCTAATCTCCAGCCCGCGCCCTCTCACTGTGTTGGGTGGGTAGTGTAATCTCCAGCCCACACTCACTCACTGTGTTGGGTGGTTAGTGTAATCTCCTGCCCACACTCACTGTGTTGGGTGGGTAGTGCAATCACCAGCCCACACTCACGGTGTTTCGTGGGTAGTGTAATCTCCAGCCCACACTCAGTCACTGTGTTGGGTGGGTAGTGTAATCTCCAGCCAGCACTCACTCACTGTGTTGGGTGGATTGTGTAATCTCCAGCCCGCACTCACTCAGTGTGTTTGGTGGGTAGTGTAATCACCAGCCCACACTCACTAACTGTGTTGGGTCGGTAGTGTAATCTCGAACCCGCTATCACTCACTGTGTTGGGTGGGTAGTTTATTCTCCAGCCCACACTCACTCACTGTTTTGTGTGGCTAGTGTAATCTCCAGCCCGAACTGACTGAATGTGTTTTGTGGGTAGTGTAATCTCCAGCCTAAACTCACTGTGTTGGGTGGGTCGTGTAATCTCCAGCCCACACTCACTGTGTTGGGTCGGTAGTGTAATCTTTAGCCCGGACTCATTCACTGTGTTGGGTAGGTAGTGTAAACACCAGCCCACAATCACTCACTGTGTTGGGTGGGGAGTGCAATCTCCAG